>JAQFXU010001965.1:0-23971 GCA_034693705.1 Spatulosminthurus flaviceps | reverse complement strand
ATGTATGTGGTGCCATAGCTTTCAAGAAAAGATACTTAACTATTTAACATTTTCCCATGGCAATTTTTAGTAATAAGCCAAATTTCTGTTGTACGACAAATTTTGAAAATTTTGAAAATTCTGTCAGTAAGGAAATTCTAAGTGCTATGGCATAACGTACTTAAAAATTCAATGTGGTTGAATTATACGACCGTGGTTTATTGTATGATGACCATATTTACTCGAAAATCCACATTCTACAATACTCATGTGTACACATACGGAACGTGCGCATAATAAAGTTTCACATACCACCCGCAGCAATTTCTTTGGCAAGCGATTCATGAAAATTTGACATTTTCATTTTAACCAATGCACAGTTTTGCTAAAACCGTTTAAAACGGAACTTCGTGATTTGGCCAAAACACGATTTTCTGAACTTGACAAGCTAAACATGATTTTTCAATAGCTATCATCCAAGTACATCTTTTCAGAAATGTTTATGATCCCATGTCAACTCTAATGGACAAAGCAGGGTCCAATGTCCATTTCTTTAACATGGCGTAAACGGCAAGTAAGGTTCCTTACAGCAGGGCCGCGTCAAAAAGTGAGCCAACGTATTGAAAATGTAAAAATCGGAAAAATATCAGAAAATGATGGAGATTTTTTTGTGCCCGCCACAAATTTGATAGAATTGACATTTTAGAATGCTCTCATAGGACGACATAGTTTAAATGACAAGGTTGATAATATTAGAAAACATAGAAACTGGTATCAAATCTATGTCATCTTATGAGAACATCTTACAACGAAGCAGGTTAGTAACATAACAAAAGTGTATTTATAATATGCAAGGGTAAATCCATTAAAAATCAAAGGGGTTCTTTGTCAGTCATGGAATCACGTTAAATGTTAAAAAAAATTTATGATTTTAGGTCTGCAATGAAACCTTTTGATAAAAATCCTTATCAGTTCATTGGCACGTACTTTCTAATTCTATGTATGGCGCCATTAAAAAGGATACCGTCTAATTCAAACACCCTGTCTACATTCTTGAAATGTTCTATTCAAGGATTCTCTTCTTGTCATATTAATCCTGTGAAAGGAATTCTTGTTAAATTTTTACCAATACTTTATTTTAAAAAATCCTCCAAAAATACCCCGTATTGGAAATATCAAATGAACTCCCAAAAACACAAGAAATGTTTAAAGCTCTGGGGCCTTATTCTCGAAACAAAAATTATCGTAAGTTCGATCGCAAGTCCAAAGTTACGATTTTTGTAATGTTTAGTCTCATGTAGTTACGAAATCGCAACTTGCGATATCGTTAATATTTGTTGAGAATAACCTCCCTGATTTTTGTAAAGTTTCTTCTATTCACATGGGAATGACAATGCTGCTCACATGTTTTTCAAAAAGGAAAATTTGGGAAAAATTTCTGAAATTTTCCCATTTAAAAATGTTTGCATTTCCCTCTGTACATGCTTTTTCTGGATAAGTCCCTTATTATTTACTACCAGCCCAAGACATGGAACAGGTGCAGGGACCGTAAATGAATGGGTTTGAAAACAGGAAAGTAAGACAAAATAACGGAATTTCAAATTACGGTAATTTTTTTCAAGGCTCCGCTCTACGCTTAGAAATGCTAGTTTATTTCCTATCTAGCTTTTGTACGGGTAACGCATACAGAAATACAAACACAAGGTTAAAAATCATTCATTTCTCCCAAAATGAAGTTTCTAGCGGTTCAGGTCCTCATTTCAGGTGAGTAATTTTAAAATTGTGCGAATAATTTTATTATAAATTTTTTGGATTTAAAACCCTAACGTGTGCCATTACCCCCAAAGTTGTAGTAACCCTAAGCTGGGCAACGGAACTTGACACAGAGACCAACAGTGAATCAGGAAAAAGTTGCAGAAATTCAAAATCCGCTAATCATCTCAAAAGTCCCGCCTTATGTGGAAATAAAAAGAAGGAAGACAATCGTTGCCTTTACTCCTGCGTAGCCGGTGGATTTTACAATGGTTTTTGCAGCCAAGCTAAGGAGTGCTTTTGCTATAGGAATAACCCTGAGAAGGGTAAGTTTAATTTCACTATGCATTTTTAAGGAAAATGTACATGCTAAAAAATGACTAATATTTCCCATGAATTTTGTACACTTTAGGTTTTATCATCGAAAAGCGTCAGCCTGTTGTGAGGAAAGTGACCAAGCCCGGGAATGATGATAAAGTTGACTCAAAATCCGAACAAGCACCCAAAGAAATCACATTAGTCACAGATGATTATACAACAGGCTACGTGGATGTGGACGTGAATGTGAATTTGGAATGGGATTTAACCTACGTGAAGGAATGGTTCCAGTCCTTTAATTTTTACAACAATCTCAAATGCGATCCCTGCCTCTGCCCCGCAGGCTGCGCCATCTACGGGTACTTCTCTGGATTTTGTACCCCTGGGGCTGCGTCAGAATGCATGTGCGCAACGGCGGCGAAAAAGCCAGTTTGAATCAATAATGTGAATTTTGAATTTATTTATTAATTTTGTTTCATAAAATTGTTTATTAGAGTTTGACACACTAATAAAACCATGGTTGAATTTTTCATGTGACTTTTATGCAAAATTTTGCTCAATTATTACGTATCCGCCCATAACAAATTTCATTCCTAACATCAGGAGCTCCATATTTAATCCAATAATAAAATTCAATTGGTCTGCTCTTTTCTACCCCTTCATAGATGAAATTCAAGGCTAATTCAACGTACCTTGTCCCTGTTTTCAAGTACAGAGATATTTTTGAGGTGAACTTGCTCCATTCCTCTTTCCCTCCCGGAGTCTGTGGGAAATAATTCCAGGTCTCATTCACAGGGCCACCTAAAGTTAAAGGTACCCCTTGACCTTCCAAATCACCCTCGTGCTTACCCATCAATGTCAATTTATTTACAATGCCAAAATCCGTTGTTTTTAAATGCTTTGGGTAAATCATTGCATGAATGAATTCTACGCGACCCCTAGGCCCGCCGACCTTATACAAATCCACGGAAGAGCTAGAATTTTGAGGGGGGGTTGACTCATGTGATTTTTCCAGGCTGAAAAATTGAGCAAGGTCAGGGAAAGTGTCTTCCGCGTTTTTTATGATATTTCCCCCCGTTTTGTCTAGGAAAGTAGAATTTTGAAATTCTTCGGTGAGGCAGGGTCCAACTGAATTTACTCCTTTGATTTTGGGGTCGATGGTGAAATTTTTTGGGGGCAATTTGCCTTTGGGGTAAATTGCCATTGACCAACCTTGGCAATCCGAGCCTTCAAATACACGAACGCATTTTTTGCCAGCGTCGATGGATGTAATGTTACCCGCTATTTCTCCAAGGTTATGGCACCCGCCTTTGAAAGTAGAGTTCTCGAAATTGTAGTCTTCAAATTTACCTATGATTTTCCCAGAAAATAATTTTGTTTTACAAAGTTTAACATTTTGAAAATTTTTTTTTATTTGTTTTCAACTTACCGGTGAAATTTTCGCCCACAAAAAGCCTAGCGTGTGGAGACCCGACGAGAGCTACAACATGTAGAAAGTATTTTTAATGCTTGAAAATTTAGTAAATCTAATTTAGCACAAGTAAATGAAGGGGATTTTTATTACAAACGATCCTTAAATCCTTGGGTTTGTCAGGCAGGAAAATTTCAGACGTGCTATTAAAATCAATCCATTTTTTTATTTGTTCAAGCTCTTTTACTGTGTTATTTGCTTGAGTCTCGAGAATTTCCATCCTTTTGATTATTCCTTTCACGGAGAGATTCAAATCTTCCATGAGCTGACTCAAACGTATGAAACTGGTTGGAAAATCCTCATCCGGGATATAAGGCCTGGCAGCGTAAAGATCTGAAAATTTCATTAAAATTTTAGCCCAAAATGTTTCCACATGAAAAGTTACAATATTTGAATCAATTTTACCATTTCTCATTCTCGGGGTCTTCACAATGCCATTTCCTCTCCTGCCACTTTTCTCCCTTTGACCATGGATTCCCGTAAAAAGGAGGAAGATCAAAAATATTTTGGTTGCAAAAATTCTCATTTTTCCTTTTTATTTACTCGTATTCAAGCTTGAGCAGATTTTTAGTAACTGACAGTTGTTTCTATGCCTGATTTGAATTTACCCTTGTCATTTATCTTCGAGACCTTTGACATTGTTGAATGAGCAATTTCCCTTATTTATTTTGCACTGCAAGGTCAAGTGTCAATGGGCTTATCTCATGAGGAAAAAATCCTGTGCATTTTTAATGCTTACCATTAAATATATACACGTACATATGTAGTTTCATATTGCCCCAATCATTACTTAATGTAGTGCTAAAATAAAAACATTTCCCCTCGTTTATTTCTTTACCTTAAATAAAAGGCCGCCATATTCACTAAAATATCTTTAGAAATTTCCATCTTTTTTCGTATTACAATGGAACCTATATTCTTGAAGTATAAGAATACTTGAAATTCATTAAGTTCATTTCCTCAGAAAAAGTCCTGGCGACGTTTGCTGTCTAAAAAATGTAAGTCGGTAACACTACAAAAGAAATTAGCCACCAGGAGGTCAGGAAAAAATGTAGATAAGAATTTTCTGAGCATGTTTATAAATTCTTTGCCCATGAAAGCCGGAATTTTGACTGATGAAAAAATATTTTCCTAAGAAATTTTTACTTGGAAGTTTAAAAATGTCGAGCATATTTTCAAGGATAAGTTTTCAAGGAAAATTCCTGGAATATCGGATTGTCAAATAATAAAAAATGAAGGTGCTATACGGTGGGGTATTTAAACATCTCAAATGAATGCTTCATTTAGGAAAATACCTTTGAGAAACTTTACAACCTTCTTAGGAGCAGATAAATTTTGCAAATAATTTTTTTGAACGTATTTTACGAAATAGTATTTTCCGTCTCACAAATATTTGATTGGGCAAAAATGCAGCTTAATTTTAAAAATTTATCTCAAATCTTATGTACCCTATTTTTATTTCTCTTATTGGTGTCTGTTATTTCTGCAGGTAAGAACGTGTACAGTACATTTCACTTGTTAAAGGGTATAAATTTTGTTGTGATTATTCTTGAAAAAATGTTGACAATTATTGTAAACTAATTTTTTCCGGAATATATTTATTAGATGACTTGGGAGATGCCAGAGTGGGAGGTTACGGAGGTGGATGTCCCATTGACTCGTCATGTGCGGCTTATTGTCGGGATTACGTCCGGCCCATTGGAGACCATCAGGGTGATAGGCCATGTGGAGGGAACTGCCGAGGTCTCTATTGTGAATGTCACTTCCGCTGTGGAAACAAAAGCTGCATGTGCTGAACAAAATCCTAATTTTGTCCATTAAAAATTGTAACCATTTTATTGGCATAGAATTTGTAAATAATATGTTAACATGAGATATTTTTTCTCTTTTCTATTTTCTCCACAAATAAATATTTTCCAAAACAATTCCACATGAGATATTTTCCCCGAATTTTTGATTTGAGCGTTACATATTTATCATTTTACTCCCGAATACTATTAACGCTCGATTAGAACTTTTACCTGCAATTTTTTAAGTTCAAATGTCCCTCTGGGGTCATACACTTGTTAAAGTTCATAAAAAATATCTCACATTTCATGTGAATAAATGTATACATACGTAGCTACATAATTATATCAACAAAGTTTATTTAAGGCAATAATAATGCTAAAAATAGCGTAAAAATAGAATGTGAAATAATAATAGAATTTATTGCAGTAAAAATAAAATAATTCCAAGAAATTTTGTTTTGGAATTTCAAAAATACTGTGGGTATTTTCAAGAATTATTTGATTTAAAGGAAAACTGAATGTCAAACAAAATCTGTAATAATTGTGGTACATAATAAAGGTTCTGGTAGAGTATTTAAACAGCTCAATGGAATGATCCAATTACAAAAGAACCTTTGAGTATTGCACCCTAAGAAGAACCACAAGAATTTTCAAATTAATTATTGTACTCTAGAAAATAAAATCCTGAAATAGTTAAAAAAAAAATTGCATTGCACAAAATGCAGCAACTCCATTCAAGACCTCTAGGCCCAATCTTATGTATCTTATTTGCATGTCTGTTGGTGTCTGGAGGTAAGAATCGGCTTTCGTACTAAATTTGTTAATTAAATATTTTATTGTGAATAGCCTTCAAAAAATGTTTAAATATTTTGCGTGGTAAAAAATTTATTTTTCCGAATATTTTATTAGATGTTCCGGATGATGAGAGATATGGAGGTGTGGGAGGTGGATGTCCAAATAGCCTGGCAGGTGCGGCTTACTGTCGGGATTTCGTTCATCCCACTGGACATTATATGGGAAGAAGACCATGTGGAGGGGGATGTAGAGGACTCTTTTGCGTATGCTACTTCATATGTGGAAACAAAACTTGCATGTGCTAAAAAAACATTTTTCTCCTATATAAAATGTTCAGCTTTGTAAAGCTTTGCATGTAATGAAAGATTTTTAGCGTGTACGGATTTTCCCTTGTTTTTTTACAATGCAGTTTGTAAATTGGTCAGAAATAAAAAATTACCAAAACAATTCAAACAATGGATTTTCCAGGAATATTTCTCAGTCAGCGGGTTATTTATATGACCCAGGTGTTAAAGGTGGATTGGAACTTACCGACCTTTTAAAGCCTTTCACAATGTTTTGCTTACGGTGCAATCCACTTTCAAAATTCTTTGTTGAAACGAAAGGCCCTGATTGGCTGGAGATAAAACAAAGACTAAATAAATTTTGGAACACCTGTCCACCTTATTTTTATAGGTTTACTTAATTGTATAGAAAAGTTGAAATAGATGAAGTGACCCATTGAAAATACCAAGTTTTTCTCTACAACTGGTGTCATTCCCAATTTTGTTTACAATCTGAAAGTAGCAAGATGAAATCCTGCATTTTACTCGTCTGCGTATTCAATGGAATATTAGGTAAGTTTCTAACGGGAAAAGTTTAGGGGACATTATAAGGAAATTTTTAGGAATATTTGGTGGAAAATTATTTTAAAATTTGGGGGTGATTTTTATAAAAATCGGGCGAAATTTATTAAAGCATTTTTGTCCAAACTTTTAAAACATTCGGAAAAAAATTGTTAAAAAACAATTTTAAAGCTTTTTTTGGAAATTTTTAAAAATAAAAGAAATATTTTTTGGAAAGTTTGTAAAACAATAAAGGAAATTATTTTTGGAAAATTGGTCAAAAATAAACGAAAATGTTTGGAAAACTGGTAAAAATTTAGAGAGAAATTATTCAAAAACGTGGTGATTAATTGCTTAAAATATTTTGGTTTGTTAATATTTCACAGCCAAAGTTATTGAGAGAGAGACGGATTCGGTGAATTTATTCCCGGATTTTGAGGACGAAGAAACTGAGACAAGGATTTTTGGAGGGGAGCCATCCCCTGAACATGCGCACCCACACCAAGTCTCCATTCAACTTATGCCAGGAAATTACCATGGTTGTGGAGGTTCTATCATAAGTGAAAATCGGGTCGCCACAGCTGCCCATTGTTTCAGAAGAATTGATACCAGAAGATTGAGGGTAGTGGCGGGAGCCAATAATATCAAACTACAGGAACCTTCCCAGCAAATTCGGCGCATTAAGGAAGTTATCATTCATCCTCAATGCAATTTGTAAGTAATAATTTCTAATGCAAAACATTTTGTTCCTTTATCTTTTTTTTAAAAATGTAATGGGATGAAATTTACCGGAATTGTTTGTATTCTTAGGCCGGACTATGACTATGCAATCATCGTTCTAGATGAGCCCTTTGAATTTAATAGTTACGTTAAGGCCATAAAATTAGCCCCGGAAAATTTCGAGGCAACGGGCCAATGTGAGGCTTCTGGTTGGGGTCATCTCAATAATACCGATACGGTCTCTAGTGTACTGCAACAAGTTAAATTGACCGTGGTGGCTCGTCCTATTTGCAATCGATCCTACATCAATGCTTACTTACATGACGTCACTGCAAGGATGTTTTGTGCTGGGGAGCAAGGCAAAGGAGCTTGTACCGTAAGTTCTATTATTATTATATACACCGAGTAGAATTGAGCAGGCGCTAACTCAGGCGGGGGGTGATTTGTACCCCCGTAGTCATAGCATGCACACCCGCAGTAGCCATTGAGCACGCCATACATATTTACCACAAAACTTACGAGTTTTCATCAATGCATATTTTGAAATTAATTGTGATTTTAGTGCAATTTCTAAAAAAAACTTGATAAATTAGTACATTTTGAGACAAATGCTAAATATATTAAAACTTTACAATTATTAAATATGTGCTGATAATCCCCTACATACTTTAGTGGGGGGGGGTACAAAATAAGTGTTGATAACCCCCTTTTGGGGGAGTTGAAATGTGCGCTTACAACACCCTCGCTTTTTAGGGGGGTACCCCCTCGTATTTAATTGGACGGAATATACCTTGATAACCCCATCGTAGTTTGGATTTGAGAATATTCTTTAGCTACCCCTTCGTATTTTCGTGGGTTGGGTGAGGGATAAAAATGTTCGTTGGCAACCCCTTCGTATTTCAGTGGGTGGGAATGGAAAAATGTGTGCATTAAATTCCCCAATATTTCAGATACTTTAATAGGGTGTGTAAAATAGTACTTGTGCCCAAATATTTTTTGAAGGGGTATATTGTGCCATCCTGGACCCCCCCTACCTTTATTTAGCACCTGAAGTTAAGCTTGACTTTTAAAAATTGTTTGAATTTCTATTTAGGGTGACAGTGGTGGACCTTTAGTATGTGATGGATATCTTGCTGGGATTGTATCTTGGGGAAATCAGCCCTGTGCTCAAAAAGGCTTCCCAACCGTCTTTAGTAAAGTTGCTGAAGAATATACATGGCTGTCGTCTTTCGTGTAATTCATACATGTAAATACAGTGGCACACTATTTACACTTGACAATATTTCTATTGATGACATTTATTATTATTTATTTTTATTGGAAAATAAAAGCGATTCCCTGATATTTTTAACAATTTTGTGATTCATGCATTTGTGTAGAGTAGAAACGGTTATGCTACTAAAAATGACACCGCCTCCTTACGGGAAATAACGGGATCATTGTGCTTATACGAGACTCATTCAATATTTGCCTAACGCGACTTTAAATTTTATTACCTCCAAATCCCGAAGGTGTGTGACAAAATACACTCCCTTTGAAACCAAAACCTTCCATTTCCCATACATTGAAGTACATATTCGTAGGAAAATGCTAAAATTTTCTTCATTGCCCGCCATAAGCATATCTTCTTCCGCTTTAGAATCTTTAGTATGAGACAAACAATCCTGGTTTACATTACTGATGAAAAAAATATCCGTTAATTCTTACTGCACTACAGTAATCTGAGACATTAACTTAATTAGTTCAAAGGCCGGAAAATCTGTGAATGTAAATTGTCACATTTAAACATGAGATTTTTGAGGAAACCATAAAATGAGCCGTAAAATCATCAAATTTTAATAGTTTGTTCCTTTCCAATTTTTTTTGCGTATAAATACATGGGCAAAAATGGTAAAATTTATCATTCCCCGGTCTCTCCATTCTCATAACTTGTTGATTCGAGAAATTGGGAAAAAATGATTTCTCTGAAATTTTTTTCATTTTTAATTGTGCTGCTAATTTTTAGCCTGCAGACGGCTATTCTCGCCGAGGACAATTTTGATGATTTGGAGAATGATTTTGAGGATTTTGACGACGAGTTGAGTCAAAACAGTACGAGAAATGGGCGTTGTAAGCTTTGATATTTGTTTTTTCAAAAAAATAAACTTGATTTTTTTACAAATTTATTTTTTTATATTTTGTGTATTAACTTTTTTCCCTATATAGTTTACTGGCTTTTTGATGGAATTAAAAAAGGGTCTCAAATTAACGGTTGCAGCGTCACTTCCACCGGGCAAAAGGGCTACTGTGATTCGCCGTATGCTAAAAAAATAAAATATATTTACTACTTTAAATTCACGTTAAATACATTTTAACAAACTCTCTTGAAATTTTTCAGGCTCAGCTGCAAAATAAAAAATGGTGTCAATCTCGGAGACGGTGGCTGCAAAAATGGAATTTGCTGTCAAAGTATAAGTTGATTGAATTTTATCAGATCATTTTTACTATATTTGCAATTTTACAAAAAATGCAATCTTTCCACAGTTAAAGCTAAGTGCTCAAAATCCAGCTCAAATGATGATTGCATCATTAAACAAACGGGTGCTAGTATAACGCAAGACACGGGAACTGGAAATATCCGGATGTACAAAATTCCCAAAGTACGAAAATTTTTCAAAAATACATTCATCTCCCAAAATACTTAAAAAGCCACTAAAAAATTGTTGTTTAAAATTTTCAGCTTAAAGGAGCTTGCCAAATCAAATTAGACTTTGACTTATTTCAATTGGAAGAGGAAACCGGAGGAAACTGTTTGAATGAAAGTTTGACCATTTCCGGCTCCTCCACTATCAATGGCATACAAATCTGTGGAAACAATACTGGACAGCACAGTAAGTTAAAAAAATGTTTTTTTAAATAAATTTTGTTCTCACATACAAAGGAGACTTTCTCATGTTAAATTACAGTGTACTTGGAGTTCGGCTCCGCAAGCTACATCAGCCTTACAATGAGACTCAATGGAAATGGATTGAGTAGATACGCCATCAGGCCCACATTTATCAAGTGCTCTTCAGATAAGCGAGGTGACAAAAAATAATAAATTTCTTAAAAGTTTTGGAAAACAAAGACAAAACATTTTGCGCTTGAAAATATTTTTCAGTTCCAAGCTATTGCCTCCAACATTACACCGCCCCTCAAGATCGTGTCCGTAGCTTTAATAACAACATGGGACAACTTAATAACCAAGGTTACAAAGTTTGTGTGGAGCCTCAGGAGGGAATAAATTCAATTGGGGTAATACTATTTTTTGGAAAAAGTCGACACTTGCGATGTTGATAATTTTTAAATTTTAAACATTTTTAAATTTCAGTGGGTACCATGTCCAGGGGAACTCAGCCCTTTCTCCATTACTGGGAGATCCGGTGACACCACACCCCCTCCAGCCTGTACGACGGATTGGGTGGCATTTTTCGGTGATGATACAAGATACTGCGGCCAAGCACTTAATGTTACTCCTGTAGTTGGTAATGTCACAGTAACAGTATTAGGTAAAAAAACCAAAAGCAGCTTTTGCAATTAGTAACTTTTTTTGTTTGTTCCGTATTTTCAGTAAATACTAAGCCTTTCATCATGAATGTGAACTTCGATGGTGCGGAAATATCAAGTCCAAATCACGGTTTCTGGAATGCACCTAATCAATGTGTATGGTGGTGGGATGTGGCAAATGACCAAGATGCATTGAGAATGACAGCAGGGACTGGCATAGTGTGTCCAACCCAAACCATGTGTGCCACTAACAGCGTTTGTACCATTGATTTTAATACATTGATCATGAATCTGGAAATGGCAATGCCTGTTAATCCGGTATTAGTTGACTTGGTCAGAATGCTCCAATTGCTGGACACGGGAAATAGCGGCTTTTGCCTTGATTACTCACAACGTGTGTAATTGGCAAGAATGATTTTTTCTCCTTTGCAATAAGCCATATGCACATATTTTTAGCATGAGTCACATTACTAACAAATTACATTTAAAAACATTGAAATAAATTAATATTGATTTTTTCACCTGAAAATAAAAATTTGGGAATTTGAAAAATACATGTAAATTTTTATTGCATAAGTGTATATAGTAATTTGTAGGCAAACATTTGCAAAGGCTCAGTTCCTGGTTTCGCATGTGCTAAAAGTTACGCTATCACAATGCTTTAGCGGTAGAAATAATTCAATATTTGCGAAGCGCTTGCTATTGTATATGAGCCAGCAGTAGGCAAATAGAAGGTGAGAAAAATTTCATTATTACAAAATGAACTTCAAGAGATGAAAAGGTCTGAAAGGTAAAATGTGCTGTCAAATATTAAGAGACGTCAGTTTAAGGAAATTGCTAAGCTCTGGCACTTGGAATAATTATTGTGCGAAAAATTCAGACAAAATGAAAGCTTTACATTGTTTTTTAGCTATTACGATAATTTGTTACTTCACATGCGTTGAGGGAAGCTTTAGTCCACAAGAGGGGGAGGAAATTTGGGGAGAAAGCAACAACAGAAGTAGTCGATGTAAGTGATTTTATGGGCTCAGTAAGAAAAAGTGAGGAAATATTTTTTTGAGTTTTTTTTAATTTTTTACAGTTTTTTGGATGCTGGGAAGTTTTCAAAGAGGAATACAAATTGATGGTTGTGGATCAAATAATGAATATGGCTATTGTGACACCGCGTAAGTTTTATTGAAATATTTATTGGGATTAAAAATGAATAATATATAATTTTGAAATTTTGGTGCAAATTTGCATGATAGACTGGGATGTAGAATTAAAGGAGGAGTGCCAGTGGTTGGAGCAAGTTGTGGAAGTGGGGTTTGTTGTCATGGTAAGGACATTTCAAATGAAAGTAGTTTGAATTGATTTCATGATGTAGGAATTTTAAGGATAATTGTTTTTTCATTTAGTTAAAGCAGTATGTTCAAAAGGGAGTACAGGATCGGAATGCGTGATTTTGCAAACTGGAGCTCTGATTACGGAGGAGACTGGCAGTGGAGATATTAGAGTCTACAAATTTCCGAAGGTTTGTGAACTTTTAATTATATATTTTTTAAGGGTTGTTTATGATTTTAGGAAAGTAATCAATGGCTTGATATTAACATTAACTAGGTCAAAATTTTAGTTCATCCGGTTAAATTTCACTACTTTACCCTTAATCCAATTTTAATGCCAACTTTCTATCCGCTCATCTCAATTTTCCGATTTTTCGTCGGCTCATTTATATTTACCGTCAGCTCAGGTCAATTTCCCTTGGGCTCATTCGAATTTTCCGTCGGCTCAGGTCAATTTTCTGTCGGCTCATGCCAATTATCCCTCTGGCCAGGCCAATTTTCCGTTGGCTCATTACAATTTTCTGTCGGCCAGTCCATTTTACGTTGCCCCAGTCCAAGTTTTATCACCTCGTTCAGTTTTCGTTGGCTGAATTCCAAATTTTGTATGTTTAACCCACTGTTTTTCTGAAACTTCGCCGGAGTAGATTAAAATTTCACCCGATTCTTTACCTAATGCTATACTAATTTTCAACTGTAATTTAAACCAATGCAACCAAAATTTTAACACACCTTACTGTAACTTTCGCTGATGAAATACAAATTTTGAACTGTACACAATAATTGATCGCGACTTATTTAACACAATATTTGACACACAGGTAAAAAGAGCCTGCCAAATAAAATTGGATTTCGACGTCTTTGAAATCGCTGGAGATGACACTCTAGGAGATTGCTTGAACGAAAGTCTCACTGTTTTAGGGTCTTCCACTGTCCGAAACTTTCAAATCTGCGGCATCAACACGGGCCAACATAGTAAGAGCACTTTCTCATAAAATTCCGGATTTCCAAAAATTTTCTAAAATGTCACAATTTCCCTTATTACAGTGTACCTGGAATACAGCTCAGAAAGTTATATTAGTCTATCGTTGAAACGAAATCCCGCTAACTTTACCAAAAGTAAATACATCATCCGACCAACATTCATCAAATGCTCTTCCCCAAAGCGCGGTAAAATTAATTTTTAATTTTCATTAAAAAGTCCTTTTACAAAAACACACCTTCTTTAAATTCTCAGTGCCAAGACATTGTCTCCAGCATTTCTCTGCCCCTCAAGGAACGGTCCTCAGTTTTAATAATAATATTCGCCAACTAAATAATCAACGCTACAAAGTTTGTGTGGATGATAATGACGGGTCAACCTCTATACGAGTAATTGATAACTACGTAAAATTTCCTTGCATATCCCCACACATTTAAAAAGTCATTGAAATTATTCTTTAAAATGCAGTGGAAAACATGTAATAATGATCCGAATAATTTTTTCATCACTGGAACTGGCGAACCCTCTGACTCCTTCACTTCCTTCGTCTCATGCCCCAATGATTGGGTTGGATTTTCTGGGCATAACATGGTTTATTGTGGTTTAAATTTTTCCCGTGATGGTGTAACCCGTGAGTTCGTATACATACACTGAGCTTTTAAATTCTTCCGTAAATGAAAATTGAAATTAAATCTCGCGTTTTTTTTTAACTCTAGTTGACAGCAAGCCGTACATTATGGATGTGAGTTTTAATGGCCAGGAACAGGTATCTATTAGCTCATCTAAGCTAAATGATCCTACTTGCTCGAACACGCCTAACCTCGACCCTGCTGCATTTGATTATTACGTTGATTGTATGACGGTCGAGGGCCCACCTAACTGTGCCTGTACCATAGATTTCGATAAATTGCCGCCGAACTTTCAAGCCTTGCTAAATTCAAATGATAAGAACAACACCGGTTTCTGCTTAGAATATTCACTGGTCCAATAATAAAAATTCCAATTAAAATCCTTTATTAACATTGATAATTTATTTTTCGGCATAAATTAAATAAACCAAACATTTTAACACAAGAAATAAACAGCTTGAATATTAACTCCACATCATTTAATTCTCACCCCCTTCATCCCCACCTTCACCCCCATCTTCAAGCTCACGCGCCCCCCGTAAATTCGAAGTGCCAAATTGGCCCATAAAAGTTATCAAATTACGAAATCCATTAGAAAAATCCTTGTCAAACCAAACACATAAAATGAAATAGCCACATGAAGAAGCCATGGCGCCAAATTCAAAAATTAAATACAATAATTCCAAGTAATTCCAATTTTCAAGATTGAACAAATTACTCAAAACAATCAAAATATATTTCAAGAGCCATCCAAAACCAAACACCATCACTAGCGAAATAACCATTCGATTCCCCCTCCTTTTAGCTTCTACCCCTACCAGCCCTCCGTAAATGTTTTCCGTCCCTTTAACAGTTTCAAGGCAGGCAATTGCCATTAATATTATTGGCAATACAAATTGAATGCCCACGGTGGAGTAAGCGAAATTCCGGAGGAAATTATGCTCAGCTTGTGAGGTCCAAGTTAAACGGCAAGTTGAGATATTCTCTTGGGTATTGAGCGTTGTGAAGAAGGCCATGGGTAGGAAAGCTACGGTGGCGAAAGTCCAGATGGCGACACTTACAAGGACGCTATTCTTCTTCTCCAACGGAGGTCTCCAAGGGTAGTGGATGATGAAATAACGGTCGATGGCAATACCCAAAAGAGTTAAGGCTAGAACACATGGCACCACCCCCTTCACAAAAGTCACGAGGTGACATAGAAAGGCGCCAAAAATCCAACCTCTTGCGAAGGTCTCGGGAAGAATGAACGGGAGGTCGAGGACATACAAGATAATTGATGTAATTGTAATATTCGTAATAAAAATGTTCCGTGGTGTTTGCATGGGCTTATTTCGTAGCACAACAATTATAATTAAGGAATTTCCCACTGTTCCAAATAGGAAAACTAATGTATAAATTAAATAGAAAAATGTCTGTAGGATTTTACTATTTAAATATCCTCCACTATCCGAGACACTATTATTTTCAAATTCACTGTAAAAATTTATTGGGCGCGTGGATGCCAGGCTGTCTTCAAGCTTCGGAATCATTTTGGTAGGTTGGGTCTTAAATTGTAAGGACAAAATTTGAGAGCCACTGTATGAGAAAAATCAAGTAAGGAAATGATGCGTGAAACTTGTAATGACGCTTTTAGTTAAAAAGTAAATATTATTGAAACTTACATTAATTTTTTTTGTTGGAATGAACTCAATCCAGATCACCTCAAAAGCTAAGGATCTTGAGAAATGTGTTTTAGCAGATAAATAACATGTGATTTCATGTCCACTTATGCAAGAGTATGATGTAAAGAAATATTTGAGTGTATTTTCTTGTGTGACGATTTAGACAAGGAAAGAATGTTGTTGAGACTTAACTATATGCAACTTGTAAAAAGTAAGAGAGTTATTTATTTTATTGCAAAATTATCAGTGTACTTTTTATATTCTTATGTACACATCATACATACATAACTGTATAGTTTACACACATAAACGATTTGTTAAGCTTTATATTTTACATTCATAGATTGTACTTGGCTTGTGTATTTAGCTGACTCAATGAAGGCTGTAAATAGCATGCGCTTTAACTTTTCATATTGAATGTATTTATTCCATTCATAGAAGCTCTAATAATTTCATGACAGGAGCAGTTTAAGCTCTACTACTATTAAATTACATTGGTTTGACTTGACATTTAAGTTCAATTATTTAAAGCTATATGACCAACGAGTGGTGTCAACTACCGAGCTACTTCACAACTCTGAAGGATTGAAGCCAAGTGATTTGTTTAAAAAGGTTCGTGTTTTGAGGATGCTATAGGCTTAAAACCAAGCCCAACTATGTTATTAAAAATACAAAGAGGGGATAATTTTTTTGGCGCGAAAAAATCTTGTGAGATTGTGAGAATATATCCTGCTCCCACTTTAAATGATGTGCTCTAATATCAGTTGTTACTCGTTGTTCCTAAATATAAATAGAAGTAAATTATTAGGGGCGCTTCCACTACCCTCTTACTATGTATATAAAGCTCAATAACTAACTCGTTAAAGTTTCTATTTCTAGTGTGATTCCCATTACCGTCACCTGTGGACCGTAATTCCAGGAAATTATCTACATATTTAGACGAGTTTTTAAATGTGGACTGGAATTTTTTTTTTAAATAGCCCTTTTTGCATAATTATGCTACTCTACCCCAGACAATACAAAGGTCGAACCTTCCGCATAAATGGAACTTAAATACAATACATAATAAGTATTATGTGCAATTGCGTGACGGTAGGAAAATCCTGAAAGAAAAATCCCAATTAAAGTCACTTTACCTCCGTTCCAAGGCCACTGGAAATACTTTATAGCTCTATAATAGTTAAAATTTCCAACAAAAATATTACACTCAAACTATATATATTCATTTATATTATAGACATAAATCCTCCTAGTATTTACGCACAAGGATTTATCTCCATGAGTTTCATTGCTCTTAAATTAGCTTTTTGTTCCACTTGTCCCCAGTGACCTTTGAATATATGAGGAGCTAGAACAGAGATGGTTACACAAAACTGTGGGCCATATTACACTTACACACCCTCCTTTTATTTCCCACCTCCTGATAATGAATAAATGAAATATAACCGCTAAAAAAACTTGAGGTCTTTGATCCATTAGTAATTATTCTCCCTTATTACAAAATGTAAGGGTATATCTCTGGCATTATAGCCTTACAATAACAATAATAATTTTGTAATGCAATGGTTAACTTTACAAAATAATAAATTCTTGATGATCAATATCACAGGCTTTCTGCTACAGTACTCCTCCTTATTGCTATATAAATTCTATAGTAACAGAGATATTATCATCCCTATAGTTACACATGAAATGTATAGATACACTATAATATATAAAGCACTGTAGAGCTCCATAGCATGCAATATTTCTGGAGCAGTCGTGAGCATCTCCAAGTATAAAAATGTACAATATTGTACAATGTAAAATATGTATTCTTTCGAGCTATAATAATTAATGGCCATATAATTTGAGTACTAGTTTTTCACTAATTTTCCCACTCATTGTTTCCTCTTTAAATTCCAAGCGTTTTTTAAAGGAAAATAATACAATTGCAAATTAATTATTACCATTGCCAAAAATGAGAAATTGCCCAATGCACTCAAGATTTTTAAATTGATCATTTGTTCATAATCATTTTATTGCATAATAAAATCTTATTCAATTATATTTCCCATTGTTTATAATGTATTTTCAATTAAAATGGACTTATATACTCATATTAATGCAGGATAAATATACATATAAAAGATATTTGTGACTTCTTCTAAAAATTAATTTTTGCAAATACATATTCATGGGCTCAAAACACTTGTAGGAATTTGGGCCTAATAGCACTACATACGTGGATATGTAAACTCATGAAGGATTGAGCAGTTCATAAATGCACAAGCATGGAAACAGTTGTACTCAAAAATTTTCATTAAAGCAATAAGTTACCTTAGCATGGGAAAGAACACGTAGATCTTATATGTACATAGAGATAAGTATGTGAAGTAAAAACATAGGAGGACAAGTTCAACCGGATATTCTGCTCTTTTTTACTACTACATACTACTACGCATTCTACTTTCACAGTGCACTGCAGTGTGTAGGTATACAAAACCATTGTAAAGTTAAGACCGACTTTCGTAAGCCTTAAATGTGTGATTAAATGTACGCGTATATATACAAGGTAAATAGTACGTATAGCGGGGATACAAAAGACACACATTAATGTGCGATGTGTAGAAACACGAACTTAAGTTTGCTCCAAGGGGTTTAACACACTTTGAGCCCTAAAATGCTTTCAAAGTTTTTATCACTGTTGCCCCATGCACAGACAGCAAATAGGCAGCAACAAGTGTAGATAGTTTGTAGGCCGTGGTAAATAAGTGGCCATATACTTATAACGTTCTACAATCTTTTAGTATACTTTATTTATAAAAGTAATAAACACTTATAAATAAATCTTTACTTTTATTGCGACATTTTATAACTTTGCACCTGTTTACTAATATTTTGTGATTTAAAAATATTTCCTTTTGTCTTTCACACAACAACCATCGAACCATCCACATTATAAAACTTTGAGGAAAAGGATCCGATTAAATGAATTGCTCTTGTGAGAGGATGTGAAGTAAATTAGAAATTATTTTCTCCAGAAAAATAAAGCTCAGGTGAAAAAAAACTAATAATTTTATTATTACTTGTGTGTTCCAAAGTCCAATGGAATTTTCTTAAACATTTTCGCATAACAGCATTTTTCACATTGGAGTGAAGTGGGATGTGAAGTTTCTGCAGTCTGAATAAAAAATGTTAGGCTGGATTACATGTTGTTCCCATTTCCCATAGATAAAACGTAAATTTTGAGGAGGAAAATTTTAGGAACATTTACTGGAGGAGTTGTGATTTGGGGCTTGGGGAGGTAAGTATCAAGTGCTAAAAGTAATTTTTGGAATTTGGGGCAGATTGCAATTTTTATCTTATCGTGTAAGTAACTACATACTGGGAATAGTGTACATCTGTAGGGAAACTATTGGCAGTAAAATGAAATCCACAAGTGTAGTTGATCCGAACGAGACTTGGACCGCGAGATTAAAAAGGTTTCATAGGGTGAGGAAAAAAGTGTCAATTTTTTAAATTTTTTTGCAATTGGTAATTTTTGGGAAATGTGTGACAAACTATTTTACTATACAGAAAAACTTAGTGGCAGGATGCTATCCCGGCTCTCTTCGAAGTGCTCTGACGGTTGTGGCTCTTATTATATCGTTAAATTTGGCTGGCACAGATTTAACATTGGGACTCGCAAAGTACTTGCAAGTTAATTTGAAAATGTGAGTTGGCCTTTTATTAAAGTAATAAATTACGTGGATTCAAATTACTATGCAGTTATGTAACTGCTTTTGTGAGTGCGGAGCTATGCAAATAACTGCAATAGCTGTGGTTGTGTGTGGAGGCTTAATTTCCAACGATAAATTGACATGATGTAATTATTATACTTGCAGTTCAAGCTTATGTAGCTCACTCATAGCGGCACTTCTCATTTGGAGCGTGAGTTGTTCTGTGAGGAAATTCTTAGTGAGGAGGCTTCTTCAATACAGAGGTACATAAAATCTTTCACTGTTGTTAACTCCGTGTATTTTATTATGTTTATGTGCATTTAGTCCTTTTATTTCTCGCGCGTTTTATGTGTGTAAAAATATTACTAATTATTTGTGTCATTTAAAAGAATATTTAAGGCAAATAGATTGTTTGGCTCAGTTATTAATAATTTCCTTAATAAATATCTATATGAAGGATGGCTCTACGAAGGAAGCCGGCCTTCCTTGAAGACAAAGCTTTTTGTCATATCCGTACGTTTACTCAATGGCTGGTTCCTACCATTGTCCACTCAACTTTACGGTCTCCAAGGGATTTTACCCACTTTACCTATTCCAAATGTAGAAAAATCTGTGGAAAGGGTATGAGAAATATAATGAAACATATTTACAATGATAAAATCTTCAGGGTCATTTTTGAAAAAAAATTTCCATAAATCCTAGTACATTTCTTCCATGAAACCATTGGTGTCGGAGGAGAAGTTCCAGAAACTGAAGGTAGATGGTGCAGAATTTGTAGAGAAATACGGCTCAATTTTACAACGTTACCTGTGGTTCAAATATTGGTAATAAAACACAAATTAGTTTTCGTGTCTTTTCCTTGTTAACTTGTAAGAGTAATCTGAAATTCTAGGAACAAATGATGTAATGATTTATATCCGGTTTCAAGTAAAAAAAATTTTCATTGCAGGACGAGCCAGAATTACGTGAGCGATTGGTGGGAACAGTACGTTTATCTCATGGGACGGACACCTTTGCTCATCAGCTCAAATTTTTATTGTATCGATGCTGTTGTGGATGCAACTTCTAATCAAGCAGCACGAGCTGCAATGTTAACTCTGGGGTCACTACAGTTCCGTGAATCCATTGATAATCAAACACTAAAACCCGTAAGGGACTTAAAAATTCGAAATCATGAAGGCGGTTTGGAAAAATAATGATTTAATTAAGAGAGAATTTTCGAATTGACTCAGCTCATTGGACAAGGAGTGATACCATTATGCTCATCACAGTATGAACGTACCTATAACACAACAAGGATCCCCGGAGAGACAACAGATCGGATTGTACACTATGATTCCAGCGACCACGTAATTGTGTATCATGGAGGAAAGTATTTCCACGTACCGATTTGTCATAGAAATGGTGAGCTTTTGAGCCTGGCGGAGATGCAGTTGCAGTATAAGCGAATTTTGGAGGATAAGTCTTTGCCGGCAAAGGGCGAGGAGAAACTTGCTGCTCTAACGGGCTGGGACCGTACGAGTTGGGCGAGGGCAAGGACAGCGTTTTTTTCCGCGGGTATTAACAAACGTTCCTTGGATAAAATTGAAAGGGCTGCATTTGTCGTTTCCTTGGACGATGAGGATCATTCGTCGGATATTGTAGGTTCACTGAGAAATTGTTTTTACACATCCAATTTCATTACGTATGCATCATCTTGTATTTTGTTGGCGGGATTAATCTAAAAACGTTTTTCTCTTGCAAGCCTGTCTTTTACAAACAAGTTTTGTGTGTTCTTCCACAGTACTCTGAGGAGACCCCTCATTTGGATAAACTCTCAAGGGCCGGTTTACATGGAAATGGCTACAATCGTTGGTGTGACAAATCTTTTAATTTTGTGGTAGCAACGAACGGGAAGGTATGATTATTTCTTTATATACATGCAAGTTGTCGTGGAATAAAAATAATCATTGACATGACATGCGTAACGCATTTCTTGCTAGGCTGCTTTACACGTCGAACACAGCTATGCAGACGCCCCTATTGTCAGTCAAATGTGTCAACTAAATATGAAGGCCGCGCTCACTTACAAAGGGTGAGAGAGCTTTTTCTATTTGTTTTTTTTAAAAAGCTTCTTCAAAATGTTATCATTTTGAAATATGAAAGCATAAAAGAAATTCTGGGATTTTTTAGCATTTTGAACGCCAATGGAGAAATCACCCCTCCAATACAAAGAGAACCTCGAAATCCAGAGAGACTAGAGTGGGACATGTCAGATTCCTGCCTGGAAGCCATTGAAGCTGCTGTGGCTGATGCACAACATCGTATTGAGGATGTTGATGTTAAAGTCCTCTCACACCGACCTTTTGGCAAGGGTTTGATGAAAAAATGCAAAGTTAGTCCCGATGCATTTATCCAGATGGCGCTCCAACTTGCCTACTATCGCGTAAGACTTGATTTCCCACTGGTATTTTGTGTGGTTTCCTTCCGTATGAAGTCACATCAATTTAAATTGATTTGATTGATTCTGTCTATTAGGTGAGTGGTAAATTTGACCTAACTTACGAGGCTGCAATGACACGGTTCTACAAGTACGGTCGAACGGAAACGGTTCGATCCTGTACGGAAGAATCTTGCCAATGGGTGCTTGCTATGGAATCTGGAGCTACTGTAAGAAGCGTGAAGATTGAGTTATTTATAAACATTTGTACCGTCAATGATTTTCCATTGAAAGATGGATATGGGATTTATTGACCAATTCAGCAGAAGCTATTACAGCCATTGTTACCCATTGACATCGTTGTGTTTTATTGCAGAAGGAAGAAAAGCTCAAGCTTTTTAAACAAGCTTGGGAAAAGCATCAACAAAATTACCGGATGTCTATGAGTGGGGAAGGCTTTGACCGTCATTTCTTTGGTTTATACGTCATATCAAAATACCTAAATATTGACTCTGAATTTTTAAAGGTTAGTTTTTAAGGTTTTATGGCAAAAGCATGGTATTCTGAAGAAATTTAAACATTCCAAAAATATGACTGCAGGAAGCGTTAGGGTCACCCTGGAGACTTTCCACATCTCAAACACCCACGTGGCAAGAGTCGGTTAATGAACCTCCGCTAATCACAGCTGGAGGTGGTTTTGGTGCTACCTGTCCCGACGGATATGGAGTTTCCTACATTGTTGGAGGAGATCATTCCCTGGTCTTCCATGTGACCTCGTATAGAAGCTGCCCAACTACCGTAAGGGTTCAGGATAAAATTGAATCTTTTAGAAATGTCACTTTAATTAAATGATTTTATTTATATGTTCTAATTGATTTACAATTTACAATAATTGTGATTCGCGATATTTTTTTACTATCGTGTAGGACTCCACTATGTTCACCCAAGAAATCGCAAGAGCTATGGATGATATCCGAAAATTGCACAATGTGGAGCTTGAATTAAATGGAAATTTAAAAGGATCTTTGTAAATTTTGATTTTTTTAGATAAGCAAGTAAAATTTATTTATAACTTTGAGACACACTGATTATGTAACTATTTTTTAACACTAGAGATTACAAAGATGTATTTTACAAGTGTCTGTAATTATTATTACGAAAATTAACTTTGTCGTTTACTTGGATTAATTCTTATCAAGTATTCGAATTTGAAGTCCTAGCAAAAAAAAGTGATTTCCATAACAACGAAAAAATTGAAATTAAAATAAAACAAAATTTTAAAACAATCATGAGAACTGAGAGACTAAAAATAGTTTTACCTTTAATTTAATGGCTTGACGTCGGTCTAGGATAGAAGCAAGACTCGTTTTAATTCCAGATTTTGAAAATAAATACTATACACTTTTACATAAGAGCATGTCTAATTTATTACATTTTTGTAACTTTAAAGGTAATTAAGTACCGTGGGATAGGTAGATATCGGATATGGGGAACGGTGAACCTCAAATAATTTCTTGAATATGTACTCATATCATTGATTTTATGTGGTATTCAGTAGTAGTATTTACAATAGCTTCCCATATGGAAATGTCGTTAATGAAAGTGTTTTATATCATTAGCCCGCCTCCAATTGTATTTTTTATACCAAGAATCTCCACATTTTAACTCGTGGCACTGACGGTGAGAGACAGTGAGTAAAAGACAAGTGAGTCACATTAATTGGCAACTCTTGGCCAAAATTGACTGCAAAAATGCAAGAATGTACAAGCTCTTCAAAATATGAAAGTCACGTGAAGATTTTTATGCCAGTAAAGTTTTGAAAACCGGTTCTTTAGATTCCAGTAACATAATATAGTGACCATCTCTTTATAATTAATGAAACAGGTGAAAAGACCTTGGAGAGATTGAGGGTGTGTGCTGCGTGCAAGTGCAAGTCAAGTGCAAGTGCAAGTCAAATGCAGATTGCAGAATAACTACCTTGTTGTACCTTAAAAATACAAAAGATCCTGATTTTTACGAAGATGCGTTTTTTTAACTTGCAAGTTTTAGAATTTTCATCTTTTGAAAATTCGCTTGCTAAAAAAGA
>JAQFXU010001964.1:0-23987 GCA_034693705.1 Spatulosminthurus flaviceps | reverse complement strand
TTACATAACAGTGTACTGATTAAAAGAACTCTCATTTCATATCAAAGTTAGAATCAAGTTGTTTATTAATAATCGTGTGAAGATTATTGTGCTCTCAAAGAGTGGGAAGGTAGAGTTCCCCACCTTGACCGAGTATATTCAAGGAAATATCAGCATGCTACCACTTTTATTGAGTTTTCACATTATTGTTTATGCTCCAAAAGAAAATATTTCATGGTACTCGATTCTGTGAAGTTATACAATTATTATGTGCATTCAGTGTTACATATATAAGAATTGGGGAATGTTATGGAGACATCATATACGTTCCAGTTACGACGGATACTTTCTCTTCAACCACTCACGCTTTCCCTCTCATCCTCTAGCTCTTCTCACGCTATCTTTCTCCTTCTCTCACTCTCACTCTCGCTTTCTCCTCTCCTCTCCCCCATGTTTACGTCCCATAAATGGTGTAACTTCCAAAAGGCCATGTGATTTGACGGGAAAAGAAAAGAATGATCTTCTTCCTTACATTGAGCATTCCAACTCTGTAGCCAAATTTCACTCATGCATAAATCACGGGGGAATGTAGAGGAAAAAGAGTGAAAAGTGCCTTTGAAGAGAAAAACTTTCTACAATTAACTTTCACCACCAGATTTGGGTGTTAGAAATAAAATTTATTTTATTTTCACAATAGCCTTTTAATTTATTTCCGCTATTCATATCAGTCCCAGAGAAACAGCACCAGGAACAGGACCCACGCATAAAAAACCTTTCCTTTTATGCAACAATACGAGAGTATTGAGCAAAATCAGCCAAGCATGTCCGTGTATGTAAGTCTACACTCTAGTTATACACAATGACTGCACTTATGTTTTATTTACTTTACTACTACACACGTAATTCTTATTATTGTACGCTCCTTTTGGTTAAAATCCTATGAAAGTTTCATTCATTCCAATCTTTCCTCACAGGACATAAGCACTTTTAATGGAATTATTATGTAACAACAACTCTTTCTCTTCTTCTAACTAAAAGGGAAATGTAGAGTAAATTTTAGCTGCTTTAAAGATTTGGATATAGCATAAATGTACGTAACAATGAATTTTGCGGGAAAAGGATGAGAAAAAAGTCTTGCTTCACTGTTTCAAAACGCTATGCATATGTATTTTTTTCATGTAAAAATCTCTCGTGGAAAATGAAATAAAATGAAGGAAGTGGAAGTAAATTAAAATCTAAATCAAAAATCATTTCCAGAAAAAAAATTATTTGCATTGTTTTGAAAACTTGCTCACGATTGGATAAGAGCTATCTATACATTAGCAGATTTGAAGGGAACGTGACTGGAAAGAGGAAGAAATATTGAAGAATAGGAGAAAAAAGTACTTTTTTGTTTCCACATTCTGAACAAAGTGAATGGTTGAATTTGAGTCATGAGCAGATAGCCGTGCTTTGATTTATGTAGTGTTTATGAATTTTAATTCCTATATCAAAGTTTATGTTGGAAGTGATACTATATACAAAATGCATATATTATAGATACAAGAAGCAGGAGAAATGAAATATTCGGTAAAATACATATAAAGTGCTATCCTCAAACCAACTGGTGTCATCTTTCTCCAAAGTGTTCCCAGACCGATGGAAAAATCTGTGCATGGCACACTTTTATTATTCCGCACTCTCACTCATCCTCCCTTGCCAACTTGTAAATGTGAATGTATATCATTTTCACCTGCGTGTACCTACATTTTTCATAAGCCCCATTCCACCAATTGAGCCAACAGAGTTGCAATGTATGAAAAATGAATCAGCCACGAAGGTATCACAAGGAAAGGAGTAAAAGTTTTACTCTGGGATATTCAAAAGATATACAAATGCCATGGGGAAATGGTACAGTGGGAATAAACTTTAAATATGTTCCCAGCTACGGTGTAGACATTCAAATGGAGGGATTTCCTTGTACCAACAACCGCTAGAGTACACATGTGTTTTTCCTTCGCACACCAAACAGAATGACAGATAAAGAGAGGAGTGAGGAACGGAAAGAAATTAGAATTAAAAATGAATATCTTCCTATAATACTTTTCTACAATTTGCTAAATTAGCCTCAAACGTCATCAGAATTGATAACGTGCGGAATATAAAAGTACATGCATTGAAATATGCATGAATTGTTTTAGCTTGTGCGTCACGCATATATTTCACTGCCCAGAGTAGTAGAAATCCGAGAGAAATATCATTTACCATTATGTTTTTGTGCTCCCCCCAAAAAAATTCCCCTTTCTCCCGTACACTTAAAACATCCGCCAGCTTTCACAAGAATAAGATAAGGAAATCTAACACAAAGGAAAATAATGCTCGGCAATGTTAGTTTTCCCATGTATAATATTCATATTCTTACTTGTGGTTTTTGTTCAAAAAAATAAATAAATGTAATGTGTAAGAAAAGGCCAGAGGCATGGAAAGAAAGTATGAGTACTGATAAGGATTTATGGTCAAGTAACTTTCCCATGTACTTTCACCCCTTTCTTCCCTTCCATTTAAACCACACTATATAGAATGAAATATGTTTGTTGAATGGAAATTTTTCATGTTCATGTCTATTTATTCGTGGAAGGGCCCTGTGAGTACTTTGATTTTACAAGGTCATTTCTATTTAGGATTTTAGCTATACATTTCAATGGTTTTAAGACCTTTTGAGTCCCGTCTATTTCTGAGAAAGCAATTTGGCCTGTACGAGCCCACATAATTGTTCAAATCTACTGAATGTCCTATGTAATATTTTATATTTGAATGGCTTCAAGATAGGACAATTGATCATTCTTAGCGTGGGGAAAGCTGAAGGTTGTAACGTGAACAAGACAATAATAATTCTAAAGAATAGCCTTTTCTACGTATTTCCATACATACATGGGGAAATTGATTAGGAGGGCAACAAAAGTAACCCTGGTGATTTCCTGTCGCGAAGGTTATCACCCAGTAAATTCAGACATTGTAGTTCACAAGACCCTTGTTTTATTTTACAATATAGTAACTTTCACCAACAAACTTTCTATATCTATGCTTCCATATTTTATTTAGAGAAAATACATAGGAGGAGGTTTCTATCAAAAAATCCCTTTACTTTACAAAGGAAATGTTTTGGTTAAAATGAGGAGAGTGGAGTATCGCAAAAGTGAAAGATGAAGCATGGAATTTCATTTAGCTATGTATGAAGTTGTTCGTTGAGGAGGTGGTTAAATGTCCTCCCCAGTTTGAAAATCATCAGTAGGGTGGGAATGGTGAGTTGGTCATGCTCTGTGTAAGAGGAGGGGGAATGATGCTGGAGGGATTGGCTGTAGTTCGTTGAAATAATTTGTATTCAAAATCAATCCAGAAGAGGTATTCATTGGGCAAGTAATCAAGAAACGATTAGGATTGCTCTGGTAACTCCGGGAAGCAACGAGGTTAATCAGTTGAACTGATTCAGTTCTCCTTTTGTTTCGTTCACAATTTATCCTGGCTTATTTATGCCCTTGTGAGTGTGTACAATCAAATATATGAAGGGAATGTGCCATCACTTGGGTCATTGATTACTTCGCTCTCTCTCTCTCTCTCTCTCTCTCTTATATTACCTCTCCTTGGACTCATTGTAAATAAATAAAGTTGAATTCGTTGGTTTATCTCTGTGCCATACCTTTCGACTTGGGTTCTTTCTATTCCCTTTTAGTTGAGTAATATGATGATGTTAGTAGATTTCTCCCTCCTCAACTTCCCACTCAATTGACTTTTTTGAGGAAAACGTATAGTCACCCACATTTAAGTAAACTATCATCAAGGAATTTATTTCCGAGTAATTTTCTTCTAAACTTAACTGCGGATTGAAGCAACTACGTGGAAAAGGCTGGGATAGTTATTTGTGAGATTCACTGGATTGGAATGGCTTGACCCATCAACTCAGCTCTACCTTCCATGAAAATCCTCGATATTCAAATGGCAAACACATGTTAAAATCAGCGTCGCAGAAAGAGAGATTTAAATTTTGAGAGTTCTACAATTTTCCTGTCTGCATATGATAATAGTGGTGTGTATAAGTTCAGGAATTTATTATTTTTAGCCAAATGTTAAAATGTAAGAAAACAAGAATTTATTCAATCATTATTATTTATTAAAACAAGCATTTAAAGCTTTCAAGAGAAAAACTGATGACAGAAACCAAGAAGGGCGAAATTTTTCATTCGGTTACAATCAATTTTTCCTTTAAATCTCATGAGATAATTTCGTGTGGAAAAGTTCCACTTGCTATTACCCTGCGTAATATGATTGGGGTGACGGGTGCTGCGATAAAACCACTGAGCAAACAAATAGGTAATGCAGTTAATACTAATTTCGAAAACCAAACTTGCCTCACAATAATTATTTCTTAGTAAAATCTCTAAAAAGGCAGATTAAATAAATTATTTACTGTTCCTTACTGCTCTACCACTGCACTGGTAAGAATTGAGGTTAAATTAATTCTGGAAAAATGAGGCTTTGCAGAATGTAAAAGAATCATATGGTCTTACGTCCTTTATAAAAGGCTTTTATTAAATAATGTCGAAAATGAGATAAGGCAGGGATAATAAACTTTTAGTGTTTACCAATGCCCGTAGTCCACCCTCCTTCATTTCCAGTTTGGGAAGTACAGCAGAGCCTAAGTAGGAGTAGATGTTGTGTAATGGAGTTGAGAAGAGACGTGTGAGGAGGATTTGTCTATTTAGAAACTCTCTTGTGAGCTGCAAAGTAGATGTTTACTAGCCTGCTGAGCTCGCCAGACCTAAGTAATTTGAGTGATATATATTACTCAAGGTGGGTCTTAAATTTCTCCATTACATATGTTGTTGTTGGGGTGAGAAATTGAAACTTGGAAATAGTGTGATGAGGATGATAATTGAGACTTACTGTAGCTACGCAAAACAGGGAAAGATCGATGAATCTGGTCTGGTTTAATTTTGTTCACGAGGACAACAAAACATACTAAGATTGGATTTTAAGAAGTTGGAGGATTTTGCTAAAATGTTACTCTAACATTGTTCAATTCAAGACTTTGTAGGTTCCTTAAAAGAGAACAAAACAAGGATTTTGACAGTTTCAGATAATTTGTATACACACAGAATTTAGGGAACGAGAGAGAGAGAGAGAGATGGAAGACGATGATTCATTAAATTACGCAGAGGAAGCAGGTGTATTGTTTGGTAAATAATTTTTCTGGCTGATTCAACCTCACTTCTACTCTCCCGACTCTTTTATGGCATCTAAAATAAGTGATTTCATCCAATAATTTTTATAATTATCAAAAAGCATCGCTTCGCGATAATTTAAGGCTCTCGCAGAGGGCGGTGTCAGCCGCGTACTAATGCGGCTCTCTCTCCGCCGCGTTAGTATATGATATCATTTCTATGATTTAATTTTTTTCAAAAATTTTTAATCCAAAACTACATAAAGAATTTTGTTTTTTTTAAATGTTACTAGTATTAAGTTGTGTGTGTGGAAAAAGTTTCAATAAAATTAGTTGAATAGTTTAGATGAAAAACATATTTTAATTTTAAATTTTTATGGACAAACAAGTGGCCAGTTTTCAACCAATAACGAACATAGCGGAGGTATGAACCTATAAGTAATGTTCACAAAACTTTTGGACGAAATTGGTCAAGTATTTTTTGAGTTATAGTGCGGAAGGACGTACAGACTTACGGACAAGGGTATTTTATAGGGGGCTGACGCCGCTCTAAAAACCAAAATTGAACCCAATATATTTCGAGCGATTAAATAACACACAAGACGTTTTTAACTCAAGGTAATTACAATTTTAGTCAACCAAAACAAAACTAACCCAGAAATAAGTTGACCAAAAAGTGAAGTTAACCTAAAAAGATGTGTTCAATTTAAACTCGGGCAAAAACATCCACACCCACTTTGATAAGGTAAAATTTCTTTGGTCTAAAAGAAATTTGAAGGAATTGGTTTGGGTTAAAAGTAATTTCAAGACGAATCTATTTTGACGAAATATTTTTGGGAAAGGAAACCAATGGACGATAAGGTTTCTGGATCAATAGTCCAGCTCCATTTCAGCCTCACTGCTTAAAGGAAGGGACTTGAATTTTGCATTTTGGGTTAGGGCTAAGATTAATTAAAAGCATCTGGGAAGTATTAAAGAGTGAGTGGAGGAAGAAAGGGAGGAAAGTGTTCGGCTCTATCAGTGAAGCCTTTCTCATGTCGGTTAAGGAGAGAGAGAGGGAGAAAATGTGTGGTGGAGATTCCATGTGTCGGAGGAAGTAAGGACCGCTGGTAATTATTAAAAGTCATAGGAAGGTGATCTTTAAAAAGGTTTTCAAGACTCAGCAAATTCCTGGTTAAATGGAACCTGCTGACACCACCATAATCTCAAAGCATTCTTGCTCATTCAACTGACGCGTTGAAAACTCATCGGTCCTTCGCCATTTCTTGGTAAAATTCTCATTCTTCCTTGAAATGTGAACGGTGAAGGCTAAAATCTAATATGATGAGGATATAACTAGGCTCTTGTCATCCTCAAGCGTTACAACATTTGCGAATCGAGAGAGAAAGTAGAATAGTCTTTCCCTCGTTTCCTTCCTTTTCCCTCTTTCTCTCTTCTCTATGTCTTTCTCACCACACTGGTCCCACTTTTCCACAAAAAACGAACTTGCAAATTTCTCTACATCTTCAGATGACTAAGGTTACTGCTCCCACCCCTCCACTAAACTTAAGCCAGACTGTACCTTAATTCCTATTATATAAAGCAGGGAGTCACTATTTCTTAAGTCATTTGAAACCTTAACACAAAATAACTCCACCTTCTCCGCTGAATTTTATTGATCATCAACTATACATTTTACATGGAATTTTTCTAATCCTTGTTATTACTAACTTCAACTTAAAAATCACTTTCCAATTATCTATACACTTAAAAGTTTAATTAAACTAATTTTTTCAACTTTTATGGGTATTTTTCATGGAATAATGCAAAAGCCGCGTACATATTTGGATTTATGAACCTCAGACTGTCAGACTTGATAATTGACTCCGCAATGTCCGGTTTTTCCTTGCTCTACATCAATGTGATGTGATGAACATTGAAGCAGAAGCTAAAAAGATGTGTTACACTTCCTTTATCCTTTTTCCCCTCTTATGCAGAAGAGTATGAAAGATTCATCTGAAAAATGCTCAAATATTTCCTATTTACATGCAAACAACCTAAAGCTACATCCCAGCTTGCTCTTGAGAGCTTCATCATTTTCCCCAGAAAATGTTTTTTCAACATTCCAAAAGGGGAAAAATGCAATGTTTGATACAATAAAGATTGTCAAGAGCCTTTCCAAACTTTCCATACAATTGTGTACAAAGAGCCTTATCTGGTAGGCTTTTGAATTGAATGGTCTCCTATATGTTACACACCCAGTAAGCACATAATGGACTATGAAGTTTTGGGAAAGGAGGAGGAGGAGGAATGATCCACAAAAAATGATTCCACAGAATGATCCCTTATTCTCCTTAAAAAATCGTGTAGGGATTAGTTCTATTTGCAAATGCGTTAGAAGCTTTGGAATAGTAACAACAAATAATAATAATTATTATTACTTTATTGTTGTACCCCTTGCAATGGTCTGGGGGAAATAATAAACCAGATTTTAGGCTACAAGAATGCTTCTCCTGCCGGGAGACATTTTTTGTATGGAAGATAATGAAAAACGTTGGGTAACAGTCCTTCCATTTGAATCTATTGAGGATGCAACGTAGCCTTTTGGCTAGGACAGGGACAGGGACAGAGTGAGTGAAAATGCTGATGTTAGCATTGGTTGGCACGTAGCACGCCTCTACCTTGTAGTGTTCTTGGCTCTCTCAGGAGATACCTTTCCCCACACATTTTCCAGGGCTGGTAACAACATCCACTATTTGCTATGTATTATATTGCAATTGAAGAAAAAACCTAGCAATGTCTGAGGTAGATCTGTGTAAATGTTAAGCAAACATTTGCCTTGGTTCATTATGAGAATTGGTGGTACTTGTTCTTGAACTTTCCCTTTTATTAAACTAATAATTAAGGGACGAAGGACGTTTCACATGTTGACCTGCCCAAAATCACCTCTTATCTCTTCACATTAATACTAACTGCCTCAAGCTATGTATAAACTGGCTCCAAGGTACATAATAGCACCATTGTGTGTGTGTGTGTCTCTCTCTGTATATACATATAAATGACGCAGAGATTATATTGTGTTGAGGTGAGATTCTCTGTTCCAGGATTCAGTTGTAGTTTCATAGGCTATTATTATTGGGGACGGTAGATAGGGATCCTCAGAAGTTGTTAGAACGTTGAAGGAGGAAGGGAAGTGAGTTCAAATGACGGAGTTGGGATTCGACAGAGAAAAATGATGTAATTCTTGTAGATTTATTTTTTTCAGATACTTTTCATCTGCCATAGATCAAGGGAATTTTGAGAACCTACACCTTGGATAAGTTAGACGTGGAAGTTTTGGAAAAGTTGAAGTTTTGGTATGTTTCAAGGAGAGATAAATTGTTGAGGTGATGATTTCAGAGGTAGAGACTTACTTCCCTTACAGGTGACTCCATGTGGCTTCTATGACTTTTCCTATCCTATTAGAAACGTAGAGATAGATAGGAGGGTCACATTAGAAAGCATTTGGCATCATGCCCAGGCATAAGCTGTCTCAGTAGTTTCCCTGGCTCTATACAGATGTATATAAGTAGATGTGTGTATTATAGGAAGGGAAATTCAGGGGCATGAGCTGATAGTTATTTAACTTCTCCTGACAGCTTCGTGCTCTTGCTTGGACGAATGGATCTTATCTGGATTTGATACATCTACGAGGGTTTAACTACCAGCGGAACGTGAGTTGTTCCGTTGGTGGTGGTGTGCTTTGGAGCGGTGAAAGTTCCCAGCACAAAAGCCTCGAGAAATTCAATACTTTACGTCCACTTTTACTCTTGTCTTGAGAAGTCTTGAGTAAACCAACTCCTCACATATTCCAAACTTATCAAGGGTTTCATACCTACTCAACAATTTCAAGAACTTTCCTTTTTTTTCCGTACACACAGATACTCCTCATAACTTATGTCAGGTATCCACTGTTACTATTAGCGGTGTAGCCACGCATACACAATGCATACTTGAAAATGTTCAATAACACTCGTTTTTCTTACGAGCATTGTTATGCTACAGGAATTTTTAGCCGCTCTCTCATATATTTTGTACTTTCCAATTTTTATGAATTTTTTATTCGCATCCAGCAGCGTTTCTTGAGAATTTCTAATTTTAAGATTTCTCAAACGCTGCATTACAATATGGTAATTTCATGTAATTTTAATACAATCGTAGAAAATTACATTCAAAAGGAAAAAAAGATTTCGGGATTAAATCTTATTCCGGAATCGCGTGTTAAATTATTGTCATTTTGAGGGTTCATAATGTATGGAGGCAGTGCTGGAGGAACAAAACTTTCACTCATGGTAAAATGAGTAAAATTGAAGATTTGGGTAAATTGTATAAATAGCCATTGTCTCCAAAAGATGGCGCTACATATTACAAAAATAAATAAAAATCAGTAGGGACGGGGCATAGCTTCAAATCTGTGAAATTACTTGTAAAAGAAACAAAGAAAGATTTTCTCATTAAGGTTCGCCCGACCTATGAGCGAAAGTAAAAAGTTTTTGAGGTAGCTTGCCAAGTTGGCCACAAGATGTCGCTCTGAGACGGGTGAGAAAGTAGAGTGAAAGACCAGTATATTCCGGGGGTTTTCGGACAAGCCTTTTGGAGGTAGGAAGAAGCATGCTGTGGAGATGACTAAAGTAGAGACTGGAAATCGGTGGGATGGTTAGAGGGAGGCTGAGAGTATGAAAAAGCATGAATGAGATTCCCTACTACTGTATCATATGTATGTATAATACGCTTTACTCCCACGAACATGTACGTAGCTCTTTAAAAATCTTCCCTTCCATTCACCTTGCTCAACAACACGCACATATATTTGAGCAGGTGCTCCCTGGTGGTGGAATGACCAAATAGAATTTGCAAGAAGTCTTGATATTGATTTTTCCTCTTATATAGCCTTCCTACCTAGATACAAAACCCAGGGTCTCTGAACATTGAGAAGACTGGCGCTTTTGCAGACTTTGGCCTCGATATCTCATGTTGCATCTGTGAAAAGTGCGAAAGCTGGTGAAAAACTGACGCTCTTTCTCTTTTTTTTTTCTCTCTCTCTTCTCCCCCGCTCCCTTGTGTCTCGAAAGGAAGAAAATTCCTCGGTCACAATTTTATTTGAGTCATTGAAAATTCCGCATTTATTATCCACCCTTTCCACTATATATGCACTGTAGTGTAACAAATAATGGACAATTTAGCAAGTCTAAACTTTTTCAAAAATTGTTACATAACGGGGAATATATTGATTCTGTTCTAGCCCATCTATTTTTCCCATTTTATTCCTTGGACCATTTTCCAAGTGAAAAATCATTTAATGGAATTCAACAGCTATGCTATATGCTAATAGTTGGAAAAAGCTCTCCTTTCCTCCTCGCTCTCTCTCTCTGACCCACTTACCTCCAATCCTTCAATGCTCTAAATTCTACCACTTTTCTTTCCTGCCCTACATAAATATCTTTCCACACTATCCTGAGCTCCTTCCTCTACCTATAAAATCCAAGAGAATCCAAACCCTTACGGTATTGCTCCCTCAAGCTTGGATTAGAGACAGAAGATGCTTGATAGCGAAGGGATGCGTTCATGCATCCTAGTACGTTTATCTTGTACGTATTTAACGCTCTGTTGCCTTGCCCCCGCGAAAAAAACTAATTTCCATCTTCTTTATAAATACGTGCAGTTCTCACTCTCCACGTTGTATCTACTGTGTGATGTAAACTCAGGTTTTTTCTCTAATTAATTTGATCAGAATCATAATCCCGGAAACCTTCGAGCCAACTTGGTCTGTCTCTACGCGTTTTCCCTATTTCTTCAAGGATTTTTCACTTATTATTTAACAAGGGAAAATAATTAATTAAAAGTGAAGTCTTTCATGATTTTTCCAACGCATTCTATCTACCATATTTATTGGGGAATATTTCTTGTTCTTAATTTGAGGGATCAAGCAAGATATTATGTCGCATGGGTTGGCAGTGCAGGTCACCCATGATTGGATTACACATCTTGATTTTATAAAGAAAGCTATAGACAGCGCTATGACACTTTAGATTCTTTCCAAGCAGAATATGGGAAGAAACTCGGGAAACAAAGAGATTCAAAGAGTTGAAGAGTATAAAAAAATTGTGACGAGATAAATTAAAAGGATCAGGATGAGTTAAGATGCGGAAGTCAGAATTTCTTCTGCTTGTCTGCCCCAGAAGCTTTAATAACGAGTTTATGGGGACACTTATCATTTTGCCCTACCTTTTAGCTTAGTTTGTTCCGGTAGTGAATAATTTACAAGGACATGACTTTTTTGTATTTGATCATGTTAATTTGAGAGCTAAGCGTACTACAATTTTGACTTATTTTGAAATATCAGGGTGGAGATAAATTTGTCCGATAACCTTGTTTTTGTTACCAATTCACCATTGCTTCTTGTCTAGGATGACCTTGTGCCAAAATGAGAATGAAAATGGCGTGGAATCAGAAAAAGTTAGGGAAGTTTCAAGGAGTCTCTTGAGGATATGCCTGAGGCATAGCGGAAATTTTATTGGAATTGATGTGTAAAAATTAGGTACGAAGTTTACTTTCTTCCCCAATTTCTTGTGTCATAAATGCCGGGAGGTAGAAAACTACAAATAAAGTTTTGGGTAAAAAGCTTTGTTTTTTGCAGAGGGAAATATTTCTTGATATGCATATATCTATGTATATACATATGTACATACATATTTATGTAGCACGTACCTGATGTTTTCAAAGGGTGAGTAAAGAAAGAGGCAAGGAAAATTTTGTACATTTTGGAAGAAGGAGCAGCAGCTTTAAATAAGGTTAAGTTAACAACTGGTGAAAGGATAATTTAGTCACTTTTTCCCCAACTACTACTCCTACTACTGTGAGCAGAGGAGACAGATCCATGGTCCTAAATCAATAGACCACACAGTAGTTTCTTTTCCATGTCACCGATTACAGCATCCATGTTAATTTCCTGGAAATACTTTCTCTGAACCAAGGAAAGTTTTCTCATTGTAGATCAATTTGTGACGGAGGAATTCAGTCGCCGCGTGTTCTCCTTTTACACCAAATCAATCCTTGTTCCCTTGGCTTTTTCCATCATAAAATCATTATTTGTCAGCTAATTTGATTCTAGTTTTTTTATTGAATCCTCCATATAAATCATTGTTAAAATAAAGAAGTATAAGAGGAAATCAAATACACCAAGTTGGAACTTAAGAGGTGATTTTTCTTCTTTCTCCAGCACGGAGAAAGTAGGTTCGGCCTACCTTTTCCCATATATTTATTTGTGCAGCTACCTCATAGCCCTATTGTAGTGATCATATTATGCACTCTTGGAGAAATAGAAGATATGAACCAACCAACGCAAAAACAACCTTGTTATCTTCTCATTCTTTAACTGCTTGAGTAGAATATATACATTCTACTTGCTTGGTTACTTTGTTCAAATTTTTAAATTCTAATGATAATAAATTCTTACTTATTGTCCATAATAATTGCTTAACTCTTAACCTTTGGAAATTTCAAGGCATACAAAATTGAATACACTATTTACCAAACAAGTCAATTACTTTTACAGACTAATAATTTTTCTTTACAACGTAAAGCGCCAATGTAAAGGAATAACATTACAAGCACCCGCTGTCACATTTTGGCAATGTGGAACGAAGCCTGTATAATAATAATTAATAAAAAAAAGTAAGAATCACCTTGAAAAGGTACAGATATGCTTCATGCTCTTGTTATTACAAGTTCTTCATGTAGTTAGCTACAGAAAGCTGTTGAAGAAACAAGGGACAAGGTTAAGATCTTATATGTCGTGGGTATAGGAGCAATAGATGAAGATAGACGTTAGAGAGATTGGCAGAGAGAATAAGAGACCGAGACAAGAGACTAGAGCCCACATGTTTTGTAACGTTGTTAGTATTTGTAACGTGAGTATTTACACTTGGTAATATATTAAAGTAACCAGTGGAGCCGACATAGCAGATCCCCTCTCTCATTTACTAACCACTCAATTGTCTTTTAGCTGCGCCTGATCCCAGTCGTTAAATCCTGATATTGTGGTACTTTCTCCCCATTATTATTCCAACACCTTGCTTTTTATGGGACCCTTGAGCTATGAAATCTCATAACATTCTTTCCTTGCATTTGAATTAACATAAAATTCCCTCTTTCATTTAACAACCAAATATTAACTTTCACCTTTTGTTTATCTCTCTATAGTTTATCATTATCAAATAGCCGGAGACCCAGCGTATAGTCCATGGGTATAAAAACACATGTCTACTTTCCCATATCCGTAGAAGATGCCCCTATATAAAACCAGCTAAGGGCTCTTTAACGGTTTGTATGCTCTTCTATGAAATGATACAAGGAATTATTCCGCTGTTGAAAGGAAACTCGTGCCGAAGAGACTCATTTCCCATCCACTGTATTCATAGTGATTTTAACTTTTCCATAAATGTATACGTTCCATGTAAATACGTTCCAATAAATTATTTTCACTCCAATCCTTAAACGTATGTGTAATTTGTGATTCATCATTTGTGCCCCTCCAATTATATTTCGTTTTTTATTACTTGCGTAATAATGAAAATTGCCATCAAGTCAGAAGCTTTTTTAAGCATTGGTTCCGAAAAATATTCCATTTTATATTTCATTTCCATATGTTATGGCTCCATGCTGCGGAATGATCCCATCGCTAATAAAACCTCCGAATTTTCAAGCATTGTACTAGTGGAGAGATGGAAAGAAAAATCTGAGTCCCAGTCCAAAGAATGAAGGTGAAGAAGTTCAGCCAAAATAGTATTTGAGGTTATGAGACTTGTTTATGGGTAATATGACCAATTGACGACTGTTTGGAATAGCAAAGGCTCCTCCTGCTACTGCTGCAAAGAAACTAATAGAAAGTTGTAGGGTGAAACGGTTGGGTAGTTTGTATTGTATTTGTTTTTCGCCATTTCTTTTGCTCATTGACAAAATTTTTTCTATTGGTATAGATATCTAAGTACATATTTGTGTGTGTGTGTGTGTGTGAATTTGTAGCAACATAGGAAGAAACTGCGTGTAGAAAAAGTATGATTTTTTTCGGATCAAACTTGTTTGTATCGAAGTCTCTCATTCATTGAGAGAGACGATGCGGAAACTCATAGTTACTGAATCTCATCTCATGCATTCTCATATTTTTTTGTTTCTCTACAGATGACGGAGAAGAAGTCAACCTGATGTATTTGAAACATGAGGTAAGTAATTTTCCTAGTTCTCCCCGTTCTAATCTCCGTTATATTTATATCTCCCCCCACCCCCATCCCTTTAAACATAGATACATGTTACAGTGGATTCCAGCTCGTTAAGCACTATCTTCAGCTGCCATGAACCATATATCGTTTCTACTCTAAGAAATATTACCTGCCTTTGTATTCCCTCAGTTTATACCTAATAATTCATGACTATTCTATACTACTAATTATTTACGCACATACAGTGAAAACTTTCTCATCCTTGAATTCCCCAGTGACACCATAAGGTTTCCAAGTTTCCTTTTTTACTTTCCCCTCAATAACAAAAGTGAAAGAGAAAATGTGAAGAAAATAAGGATGAAGAAATTTTTGGAGCAAGTAGTTATGGAAGGAGGGAATATACGACTTTTAAATATTATTGCGTGTCAATATCCCACCTGGAATGAAAATAATGCTGGGAACTTGACACTTTTTCTTCTCTCAAGGCAATAACAACACACACTATTTCCTCAGAAAAAGCTCAACATTACTTAATTCCTGACTTCTGCTGGTGTTAACTTTAATAGAGAAAAAACCATAGAAAAGGGTCTGTTATGAAGAAGCTCCTCATATTTTACTATGTGAAAAACTTTGGACTGCTTCAAAACTCTGGAGAAAGGAAAAATTCTATGGGAGAAAGTACAAGGAAAATAAAATAATCATTGTGACTTTCTCCGGGATCCTCGTACGCTCTCCAAAATCTCCATATATACAATAGTTATGACAGCCTTGAGCCTTTTCCCCATCTTCCTACGCTACACGGTAAAACGTGAAGAATGTCCCCAAACTTTTACAATACTCAGCTCTTTCTCTCTCAGAAACACTCTGTCTTTTCAGCATTCTTTTGTTACATCATCTAATCATGAATGCGGCAATGAAATGACAGTCAAGCTGAAAATAACAACATGAAAACAGCCGTCTCATTCATTTCAAGTTACCAAAAGAAAAATAAATAGAGAAAGAGGAGGAAAAGAAAAGTCAAGAAGGAAAATGTTGGAGGAAGGAAAGTTGAGAAGAAAAAAATCTCCTTAGTACAAATTGTCCATAAAAGGCAGGAAATCTCTTTTTCCTTCATGCAAATCTTATGGTGTTAAAAAATGAATCTCCCTACACTTTACACAGACCATGGGCTAAAAAATTATATAAGTGCTTATTATACATAGATATGTTGCACACAAGTGTTACAAACTTGGTTTCATTGTAGGAAGAATCGCAATGACCATATCGAGTAAATATGTTAGACAATTTTTGTCTGTACAATAAAAGTGTGTAGTCAAAATCACTGCTATAAAGTACGCGTTTTCCTCAATACACTTTCGAGAAGTGGGTAAATGAAGAAGAAGAAAATGTTCACTCAGTCATAATCTCATCCTCGTGGAAATGATTTGTGCCTGTTTGTCAGGGATGTGATGTATATTTAAAGAGATAATATAATGTAATCCTCATTTTGTGGAGTTTCGCCTTCACTTTAAAAAATGAAATTTACTCATAAGAATTAGAGCTTTGGCAATTTAGTCATGTCACTTTAAAAGAAATAGAGAAAAGGCGATTTGTCCTTTTTAGAACTGGTTTTTTGCCCATCATAATCATCATTATAAAATTATAACAATGAGGACCTCATTTTTTATATTTTTCGACAATTTGAATTGATACTCCACCGTTGAGTTGCTACTGTTGCTAGTAGGTTCGCCCTGGAAAAAATTTCTCATTTAATTTATTGATGATTGCATGGGGGCTAGTAAAAAGGACAATCATAATCATAATAATAAAACTCCAACCATTCTGTCCGTGCGATATTTATGGGGTTAGTAGAGCATTTTCTATACCCGTCGGAGCTAAACGTAAAAATCTAACAATCTTTAATAGATAGGGTGAATTGAGGGAATTTGTTTTTCCGTTCTCTCTTCCGTGGGAAATTTTAGTGGGGTAAATTTATCTGAGTTGCACATCAAGAGAGTTGGAGGGTATAAATTTGTCCCGGATATATCACAGCATGTATTAGTCGTCTTCCATGCGGGAAATAGAAAGAAAAGTACGTATCAAAGTAAGGAATGCCAGTCTGTTTAAAATTTCAGTAGTGGGGTTCTTCCCGATGTACTTGGTGTAATCTCGGCATCATGAAGTTTTGATGGGACAGGTTTTGTTTTCGGGAATACACTTAACGAGCTTTTGAAATAAAAACCGAGAGTAGTGCATTCCGACTTTGAGGGATGTTAGAATTAATCTGCAAAACTTGGTGTCAATGTTCAGTCGTAAAATTATCCAATGTTCTTTGATCACGTAATTGGGGTTCTAAAATCAATAGATTTTCCAATTGAGCTTTAACAGAGTATCATCGGCAGATCCTGATGCATAAATTAATTTCCCATCTCCTTTTGAAATTAACGGAATGATAGATCAATATTTGGCTACGACTGAAATCTCAACCGTTCTTTGGACGGAAAGAAAATACAATAAAATTATAAACAGAACTAGTGCTCACAGAATGTAATGCTATATGGTTGGTTTCATACGCTAAAATAGATAATTCGATTCAATGGGTTTTTGTTCTGTGGAAAAGAAATTATAAATTATGGTATCAGTCCGGTCCTCTCTATTTTTCCAGGGCAGTAAATTTTCTACTTTATTCTTGATGGGTTCTGTCATGGGTTTTTTAATTTTCCAAGCAAATTTAGTCGTACACAGTTTTTACATGACCAGTTCAGTATTTGCCTGAAGGCTCATATTTTGTCGGGTAGGTTCAACATTTGACGGGCAAGTTGAATGTTCACTAGAAAAGCTCAGTACAGATATATGCTCAGTAAGTTCCATGTTAGCTGCCAACTCTTATTTTGCGGGGCAAGTCCAATATTAGCAGGCCAATTTCGATTTTTCTAGGTCAAGTTCAGTGTATGCTGGGTGAGATGTATTTATAAGAGATGAAGTTCTTCACAGTTTCTGCCATGCATTAAATTAACACACTATTAAAATATTTTGTTTTCCAACTTTTCAAACTTCCATAATGGACTCGTTGTCCCTTCTTTTGTTCTTTCCCTGACAGCCTGCTAAATAAGTTCTGTTTTTAAAGATCTACCTCTATAAACTGTGAAAGAATTATGCATAAGCTGAAAAATCCTTCCCCTGAGTTAAAACTTACTAAATATTTAACCAGACGTCAGAAAATCTTCAATTCCGGTATGTTTTCAAGCATAAAAATCCCATGATATCGCCATTAGTTTAGGATGAAATCATATGAAATTTAATCCACTATTTCCTCATTTTACTTAGAAATGTTTCTATATCCACACAGATTTGTATATTTCTATATTTGAGAAGAATTGTAGAGTTTTATCTTTCCTTTCCAGTCTTCCTCCTACTACTACGGAAGTTTTAACGTCAGGATTGACTGAATTGTGGGAAGAGTGTAGGAGGTGGAAAATTTGAATAATTTTTCCCTGGAGGAACTTGTTTCTTCCCACTTCCCAGCATCTTCATTTTTCTCAATCCCTACATATAAGACTTTTATTAGGCCTACATTTAGACATAGCCTCTTTTCTTCCTACCACTACTGCTACTACCATCAACTCAGACAATCCCAACATACTGATGTTATTCATGTGCAAATATACGAATGTGAAAGTTGTTGGCGTGAAGGGACTCAGGTGGTGTAAATGAAGTTGTAGACAGTAGACAACCGTAAAAGATTTGTAGTAGCGGTGTGACATTTGTCGTAAGTTTGACATGGTCTGATGTTAAAATGGCATTTAGTTTACGTGGTGTAAAGACAACTGGGATGTGGAACTTTACATGGAGGAATTTCTCCTAATCCTTTATCCTAATGCCTATATTTGGCTAGTCATGGGGAAAGTCATGGGGATGTCAGATGAGCATTTACTCCATAGGATTTAACTTGTAGGAATTCATTGATAATTAATTGATAAAATGAGCTGCGAATTTGAGATTATGATGGATTGGAAGGATTTCAAAGGCTTCATTTACACAGTTTTTCCTCGTACATTTTAGATATTTATGGAACTACTTATGGCGAACTTGTTGGTAAGCAAAGTCCAGGTAGACTGTTTATATCCATGTGTATGTAGAATTGTTATAATTTACATATATATTTCGTGTACAAGGGAAGAGAAAGTGAAGATAAACAGAGGGAGAATTAGAGGAGACGAGAAGAGTGAAAGAAAGTTTCCTGTTCATTCATTCATTGAAGCCCAAGTGGTTTTACTGTTCCCTACCGTAAATTATTCACAAATTGGTACTAACCTTCATGTGTGACTGTTCCCAATGGATATACACACGATACTATCGGAATATTAAGTAGGGAAACTAATCGACTAAGCTCTTCCCTTCATTTTAGTTTCTTCTTTCTTTCCTATATCCCTCCATCCTTAGCACGGATCCTGCACTTTTTTCTCTCTGAATTTATATGTGGTTGTGTAGATCATTTAATAGCACTCTACTACAGATGTATAGGAAGAGCAGAATTCTTCTTACTTTGCTCTGGAATACAGCTATGGCTCTGACAAAAGTGTATTAACTTCCGTGGGTTTATATGTACAGGCTTGGGAATGACAAGATGCCTGGAGCCTTTCTTTCTCTCTCTGAGAGAGTGTATGTTTATTCTATATCGCTTCCTTGTTCAAATGCGATTGATAGCTCCCTTTTCACCTTCTTTTGGGTGAATGATCTGCTGGCAGGATTCCTTATGTAAATCCTCATCTTTCTTGCTCTCTTACTCCCTCAATTTAGTCGGCTTGTATGTAAATTCTTCTTGCTCTTGGTTCATTCCTTGAGCCAATTGGAATCTGGATGATGAAGTGAAAAATCAATTTTATTCAACAACACATGGCCTTAGAACATCTGCTGGATTAAATGCCACTATTTTCAGCACTTTCTTCATGGATGGGAAAATGCGTACTTAGGGAGAGACTCTCATTCCCTTTCTACTAGACTTTCTCACTTACTTTCTCTCCTTGAGCGATGGATTCCTTAACGAGCTCTTTAGAGCCACCAATTCCTTGATTTACAATGCATAATGTGCTTTTAACTTAACGCGTCTATGGGAAAGGATGGTGGTATCCGTAAGTAAAATTATTATTATTTAAGCTTGAGTTGAGCCTTGAGGAATTCCTCGGATTTCTTTCAGCTTTCTTTTTAAATTCAATAGACATAGGAAGAAGGAGAGAGAGAGAGAGAGAGAGAGAAATGGAGCTGGTAATAATCCTAGGGATTAGATAGGTTCCTCCATCAGGGTCTCTCAATGCTATCACAGCTATTGTACGTTTGACTTCAGGGGTCTTAAAATATCATCCTCGGATATAGGATTTCTTCACGGGTATCTCACAATCAGTCAGGGATAGGGTTTCAAGTCGTGGATGAACCTATGCATGCTTTTTTCACATCTTTTGTATTTTATAACTGAAGCCTGTAAAGCCATATCATTACCTTACAAAGCTATACCTGGTGCTGCTCAAATATCAAGAGTTTGTAATTAATTAAGCTCCACTAATCACTGGGCCCATTCCTACCATTAAATGTATTTGGCAATTATATTTATGTACAATAAAGTAATCAAGTAGAAAAGTTCAATTTGAGATTGAAAATTATTTGAATTACTTGGTGGGGACAAGAAAAAATAGACAAGAAGCGGGGTAAAAAATCAGTTTGGAATTAACAGTTAAAAATGAATAAAGTAAATCTCATAGAAGTTAATGTAATTTAAAAGAGTGTATATAATTAATGGATACTTTGTTTAAAAAAGTTATGAACCTTCAATGTAAATTTAAATCTTCTTCCTCAAGATTCCATTTTTCCCTTCCAAAAAAAATATTTTCCTATATGTATTTACGATTCAGTAGTTAAATTTAAATAAGAAGGAAATTTATAATAGTTCTCAATAAAAATAGCCGTCACAGAGAATGTTTTAGAGTGAAAGGTGTAAGTTTAGATGAAATGATATTCAGTTTGAATTACGTGTGTAGGGGAATATTATAATTTAACAGCTCTTTTTTGAAACACAACCTTTTCTATAACAGTCACTGGAATAGTCTCTAAATTTTCGGAGGAATGATATAATTTTTTTGGATATTTGCCCACTGGCTTCGATATGCAATGATATTGTTTCCATTCCTTTTAGATTGATTTCTCTCTCTCTCCTTTTTTTTTAGATTGACTCCACTCTCCGGATCCATTAATATCTTCACAATATAATCTTTCTCTTCTATATATCCTTTGTTTTTTCGTCCCTATTGTTCCTCAACAAATCACCTCTGGGACATTTGCCAATGCCAATAGTTTCAATCTCACAGCAATGTCTACAACGGCTACTTCCTTGGCAACACCCTGAATTCGACTTGTAGGGACGAACGTTACCAGTCATTTTAATGGCATCCATTCAGCAGTTGACACGCATTTATTAGCTTGTGGGCATTTTTAAAATTGTGGAACCACTTTTCCTTTGCTTGGACGTTTGTACTCATTTTGATAAGTTTGGTGTAATTAGTTATCATGTGGTTGCTCTGCCATATTTATTTAAAGCCAATTGATATTCTTGAGTAAGATTCAGTTTCCTCGACCATCCTTCATGGAAACGTTATTTTAACTATATACCACTACGCTCATGATTGTTACTTGCATGGAATACTTGAATGTCGGCCTCCCAGAATGTTTTTATTATCCCTAAACAGTTAACATTTTATGTCTATAAATCATGGAATCTGAGGTATTCTATCAAGTTTTTCAATAAACATTAAGAGTATTTTCCTTATGCTGTGGGAGTGTATATTGCAATGAAAAAATTAGTATAGACCATACATAAATTTATTAGAATATTTTATTGATTGCTTCTTCTTGAGGCAACAATTGATTTTTGATCATCTCAAATAATTCTTTCGATTTTGAAATCCAGCTAAGCAATCGACGTAGCAATATTCATTGAGAGTACAGAGGTGGGAAGGTTAGAGTTTGAGGGGCAAAAAAGGCTCATGGGTTTCACGTCTTCTGAACCTCTTTAAAAAAAGGAAATGCGGTTTACCTTATTTGGCATGTCCGCAGTGTTTTGTATTCCCTATGCATTTAGTGAAAAGTGCGAATCTTGAAGAAAATTCTCTAGAGAAAAACATTCGTACTTTATTTTTAATGTCAAATATTAAAGAGAATGGCAAATTGCAGCCTTGTATCCAGACGCATAAAAGCCTCTTATTTTTCCTCTAAAATATTTTTTTTCAAAAAATGAAAAAGATTTGGAAAAAAAAGTTCAAGAAAGGAAATAGAAAACCCAAAGGAAATTATTTGAAGAGTGGCACTTTCCTGTCTACTGAATACCTTTCTCTTTTTACACACATTATTTTGTAATGTTTTCAAGATAAAAGTACAACATTCATGAATATTAAATTAGCTCGTCATGTACAATATACATGTTTTCACTTTTTATCAAAGGATTACTTAACTTTAAATTCTTTCCTATTGATGTTGTGAATAAAGGATACGGACAACAGAAAAACTGTTGTTATGAAAACTCTGAAATATTTTTTACTGTGTCTGTTACAATTACAAGGAATGAATAAGAGTAAAGACACAAATTAATTGAATTGTTATTTGTCCAAATTATCCTGTCGATAATGGTGGGAAAAGACCAGGGTTGCTTTCAAATGAGTGAAAGTAACACCTTCCACTCACCACTCACTTGTCCACTTGGCTTGTTATCACATGTAGCATCTCTACTCAATGACAACCTCAAGTGCTCACATGCAATCCGAAAATACACTCTAATCGGAGTAACTCAACCGCTGCCATGGTACGAAGCAAAGTGAATGGAGAAAGCCGCTTAACAAATAAAAGCATTTCCATGATTCCTTCATATACAAATGTTACGCTTACTGTTCTTCAAATTTCAACAGTATCCCCATATTTAAATGTGCATAATAATATACATAATAATTAAGTGTAAAAATAAGAAAAATGCGGATGGCAACGTTATCAGTACAATTTTTTCCTAAGTAAAAATAGTAACAGTACATAACCATTGTATTGTATTGTAGGTGCTCAGGAAGCCGCTCAGGTTACATTGTGGGTCCCTGGCAGACTACCCTGTAAAAATTTACTGTGGGCCTTTGAAACGGTCTGTTGCAATAGAATAGTACAAAAAATACATAACCATGCTCTTTTTACCTATCTTTGCAACTTTCAGTAAAAATTATCCAATAAAATCAGGACATTGCTTTTTGCACTTTACAACATGTAATGTACATACCAACCGTTTCCATCCAGACCATGAAGCATTCCAGTTAATAGGGTATTATATTCATTATAATTTATACCTTTCGTCAACCCTCCGCTCCGTCGCCACTTTGTTTCGTTTCAGGCAACAGAAAACAGTTTTTCCAACAAACTTTGTTCTCATTTCATTGATTTGATCGATTACTTTCATTAAGATTATCCGTGGACTGGTGCATTCATAATATTAATTGAAACTACTAGTAATCGCAGGTAGAAAAATCTCTTGATAGGAAAATGTACTTACAACTTGGACATATACATAGTTCGATCATCGTGTCCAGCTACATTTCCATGGTATTGGTCTGGTATCCTTACCCAAAATAAGCAAACCAACTCGCAATTCACAGGCTATTGTTTTGTCGTTTCCGAACCTACCACAACCATGCCACCCAAGTAGGGGGGCAAACACTTCATAAAACTTCCCTGCGGTAATTAGAATGAAGACCCGGAAAACCCATCACCTGCTGACAATGATGCGGAGAACCGGAGAGTAAGAAGAATGTTTAAATCTGGCCCACTTCATGTCTTTCTGTCAAAAGAGAACCCTGGGGCTTTTCCACTTCCTCCCAAGGCATATAGTTATGCTCCCGATCCTGCTGATTCTGTTAATATTTATTTAAATAAATTTTGAAAGCGGGCTGAGCCTCAACCTCGGTGACCTCAACCGTCTTAACCAACTGCTGGTCCAAGCTGCGCTGCTGCATTTCCAAGCATTCCACGCTCGGTTTCTCCACCTCGTCGACTCCAAAGCCCGCCATAAATGAACGCCGCATTATCAAACCTTATCTTTATTAAGATCGTTCAGCCCTAAGGTCCGTAGCAGGAGGACAAGGCGAATCGGGTTGCCCACGACCAGGACCCTCAACAGGAGGACAAGGCGGTCGGGGTAGTCCAAATCCAGTACCCTCTTCTGGTGTAAACAAGGGACGACGAACAACCAGGAAGAGTTAAAAAAAGATAAATACCCACATATTGGCTCCAGCAACGATGGAACTAGAACTCCAAAAAGCAGCCCAGATGTCATACGGGAAGATTCAGACCCAGAAGATCCCATAGAACCGAGTCTTATGGGCCCCAGGGACAGGTAAAATGACAGTAAAATATATGAGGACTCGCCAGTTTCTGAAACTTCACCGAGCAACGAAACAAAAAATTCATGGTGTCCATGGGCATCAGTGTTGGCAAAAACCAAGGGTTTTTGACAAAAACCCAAAAACCCTGGGTTTTTGGGTAATTGGGCAATTGGGTAATTGATATGTACATCTCCA
>JAQFXU010001963.1:0-23990 GCA_034693705.1 Spatulosminthurus flaviceps | reverse complement strand
TTCCCTATATTTAACAATGCACTTCGAATTTGGTCAAAAATGAACTGAACCAAAAGGGGAAAAAAGTCTATTGTGCGACGTCGAATACGTATGTATTTGAAAGATTTGGCACAAATCTGACAAAATGTTTTGGCAATTTAAAATTCTAATTAGCACATTTTTACCTTATACTAAATAAAACTCATACCTGTAGCTACATGGAAGAGAGTCACACCTATACTCCATAGGTCGACACTGGCGGAAAAAGTTTTTCCAACAGGTTTCCTGAGCACAGCTCGTTCGTACATATCCGGATGTAAGTACTCTTCAGTTCCGTACAAGGACATAAATTCCTGGTCCTCCTCCAACTCACGGGCAGCCCCAAAATCCGTTAATTTAAATATAATCCTCCCATCCTCTGCTACATACTTCATAATATTACCCGGCTTTAAATCTCTATGAACAAGCTTATTGTCACGCAAATGCTTCATTCCGGCTGATAAGTGACCTAGGACTAGCAGGAAATCGTCTTCCCTTAGACCATAAGTATTTTCCGGGTGATCCAGTAAATTGTATAAGGAGCCTACACAAAACATAACAACAAAATAAATACACTTTTTTAAAACTGAGCCCTTATTACTTGGACAAATTAAGTTCAAGTTTTCTTCAACTTGGGCAAAATGTGGAAAATCTCGAGACGTCAAGTTAAAACCACCTAATCCTCAAAATTGGGATTAAATAAAAATTGCAGTCAAAATTTCCCCTCGATTTCAGAAAAAAAATAAAAAATCTCCTTGGACAATAAATTTTGAAAATAGTTTGAAGGCAGTTTCTGCATTTAAAATTTTCAAATATGTAATACAAAGTTGTAAATACAGTAAAATATTTGAGTCTACCCCATTCAACATGTCCAAGAGCCGTATAAAAGAATATAAATATTTCATAAATAGAAAAACAAATGTCCAAATGACTTACCCCCAGTGCAAAGTTCCATGACAATAACTTTGCCCCTTCCATCCTGCTCCTCTTCAATTGCCAATAATTTCACGATATTTTCATGCTTCACTTTCTTCAGCACCTCAAATTCCCGGACTTGGACTTCTTGAGGTCGCATGTGACTCAACTGATTAAAAGTTTTGACAGCCACAGGCTCCCCATCATGTTTACTCACACCTTGAAACACTGCTCCGGTGGCTCCTTTTCCCAGAACACTTGTCGTGCACCAAACGTAATTGGCTGATCCCCTTAAATAAGACATTGCTTCGATCTTAATCAAGCCAAACTGCCCTTGAACACTAAAATCCAAATAAAAGCAAAATTAATGTCAAATTTTGCTCAATGCAAATCGCTCAGGCGTTTAGCAATTATTATTAGTTTATAATTTTCAAGGGAAAAACGAAAAACATTTCCCCAAGCACAGGAATGCCTGTTTCAGATTTGCCTAAATCTTACAAAAAAGGAATAAAATATGGAATTCACAAGAAAATGGAGAAAAATATGCATTACTTATTTTTAATTAGTTCAGGGAAACCAACGAGCTCCACAGAGATCCTGTCCTTAGATTTCTCTGGTTGGGTTCACTCAAGTGGAACTATGAAGAGTTGAGATATGAAGTTGGCAAAGAACTGTCTCCCATCCTAAATGTTACGTTAAAATGTATACAGTAGATGTACGTAAATGCAGTATGATAAATTACTGCACTGTACGTACAGTGAAATGTTAGTTAAAATTAAATTGATAAAAAAGTGGCCATGTTAAATACGCGCTAGAAGGATTTAAGAAACGATGGGCCATGGGCCTGCAACTTTCTACAATCTCATTGTCAGATAGTCAGATTAATACTCAGAAGTTTATTTTGGCAGAATGCAATTCTCATCCTATATAGCCAACTGGCAAGGCTGTGCAGATACGTGCACCTACCCTTCGCGCCTGTCGAGAAAGTTTCTGTAAATTGCTACACTTTAAAAATTCTACATACTACCAAACATTTAACAACTTTGGTTGTACTCCTCTTGCATTGTCCTGTCTCTAGGGTCGATGCTAATCAATTTTCCCAATTAAATAGGCCTGATGCAACGAAAATTTCGACGAAAGAGCCCTACCTCTATCGACCTAAACTTTGCGGCATATTATTGCGAAACCCCAGTTATTTGTAATCAAATATAGTAATAAGACTAATTGTCAGCAATCTTCGATACTTCCATGCTGAGTGCAAGCCACTAGTAATACAGTGTTAGTATGTATTGTGTATGCGTTTTTTGACAATAAAAACCATTATTATTATTAGGTTTAAAAAAATTCAAAAAGCAGTAATTAGTCGGGTTGTGCTAATGTCTTCCTGCTTCAGTAACTTTCAATATGAGTAAGGCATAATTGGGAATAACTTGACAATCTGACTTACGCGTGATGACAATATTCCAAAAAATCCTTCAATCTTCAATTTTGTCTTTGGAACTTGCGTCAGTGGAAGAAAGTTTATGATTGTGTGAACAGTATAAAATTATGTTGAATCTAAATAACTTGCAGAATAGGTCAATCGGTCAAACAAATTTTGATATAGAATTGTAATGTAAAAGTACACTGGGCATTGAAAATTCAACAGTTCGTGCATAGTATTATGTATTATTATTAAATGCCGAAAAAACGTAAACAATATCAAGTAAAAAAATAAAAATATTTTTGGAAGGCGTAAAATATATTACACAGAATATATTAACATTGGACGTGTTTCAATGTGTATGTAAAAATAAAAATAGCGCTGGTATTTGTCATTCCTAGCTTTCTTCGTACAAGTCGATACAATGTCTCCTAGAAATTTTCTGAGAACATCTAAAATATGAACCTTTAGCTCATGAATGCTTAAAAAACCTTAACGGCATAATCAGAACAAGTTTCAAGGCTTCCCTCATGACTCATGTATTTTCTTATGCTCATTTAATTTACTTCTACCCATGAAAGATTCTCCACAAACAATACATTTAATCATCCGCTCATCGTCATAATGCTCTCGCATGTGGAACTTCAAATCCTTGCTCTCTTTGAACCTCTTTGGGCAGCGAGTACACGCGAAGGAGTCTTGTGCAGGTATCTTCGATGAATTCTTCGACTTAGCACTTCCTGTTTTACAATGGATCCCGTGATGGTGGACTAAATTTACAAAAGTGGAGGTAACCTTATCACAGGAGTTTTCAGGACATTTAAAATGGTAATGGTCTGTTTTGAGCAGAGCGTGACCCGCCACTTTTGTTCGATAGTCCTCGCGAGAGAATTTTTGTTTGCAGACAGGGCAAGCAAAGGCCAGGAGCTTCCCTTCTTTATCAAAGACAAATGGGTCAGCGGGTTTCTCTCCAGGACAATTTGGAAGGGTTCTCAGCGTTTGTTGAGGTGTAACTCTTCTTTTTTTGGTAGGGCCAGACCCTTAATAAAACAAGTAGTAATAATTAATAGTGTACAATAACTACTTCTGAAGCAAATAAGGTCAGCAGCTTAGTTTTTCTTTCCTCCAACCTGGAAGGTCAACCCCTGGACGATAATCGCCATCTGCTTCTCCTATCTCATCTTCTCCATCTTTGATTATTATCTGCGGTCTTGCTTTTCTACTAGGGTTCCTAGGCACCCTGGTTGTTTCCTCATGTTTAATCACAGCAACAGAAGGATACAATAATCCCAAAATACTGTCGCTACAGTCTTCCTTTTCCGTTCCATCTTCTTCCTCCTTGACTTCTGCCTTAATCGTCAATGGCGATGTTTCACTGTTGCTTTGAATGTCTCCTTTATCATTCCAGAACAACGCTTTAAAATCCGGAAAGGAGTATTCGGAAGTAATTCGATATCCAATCATTTTTATACTGATACGAATAATTTCGCGGCTAAAAATTTATTTAAAATTTACAACAAATTGGCTCATTCTGATTCAGTTGGAAAGGCGGCCCTCACCCGAATTTCTGGTATTCTGAGTAAAGCAGCCTTCATCAGCTAACCCGCTAACTTCTGCATCGGATAATATTTTTAACCTTTCAATTACTCCAGTATTTTCTAAACCCTTTTCAACCAGTACCGTTGAAGGATTTAATGGATTTAATAATCCTGAACAAGTTTCTACATATTCCTCCGGTTCTTTCTTGAACAAAACATCCGCGATTGAGGACTCCTCTGGTTCATTCGTTGAACTGGAAAGACCTATGAAATCAAAACGATTCCTAATTTCATGCATGCTTTAATTCAACCAAATGTACTAGAAATTACTTTTGACGCTTTACCTTCAACCAACGTTTTCCGAAGATTATCAATTTTATTCGTAGAATCACTTGGCTCGACCCAATTTTCTAATAGAACTGACCGGAGACTATTTTTCAAGACTGTAAATTCACTCAAAAGATTCTCAATCTTCTGAAGTAGTTCTACTGCACTTAAAATTTGGCTGCTACAAACCGTGCAAAATAATTTTGATGGGACATCATCATCATTCAAAATATTCGCTGAAATTTCAAATACTTTCACTAAATCACAAAGATGATCTTTTGGTAGTTTCTCCGCTTGTTTCTGTAAAGGGTCGATGTCAGTAATTGACCTTAAACAAATCAAACATTTTTTAGTTTCTTCGTCGATGCAATCAAATTGCCAAGGCTCCTCTAGTTCTTCTTTTATTATAATTCCTGTGACTTCGCCATCTGTCATTTTGATTTGATTCCAAAATTTAAAACTGAAACTATAATTGCGCATGAAGTATTGACATAATGTCTGTCGTTCCTTCTCCAAAGATTTAACTGAATTCTTAAAATTAGAGCTTCATGCTATTCACTTACTTTTAAGTTAAAATCCTTCGAAGTTGAAGTTGGTCATCCTAATATCCAAAATATACAAATTCAACGCATGCTTAAAAATTGCGCCATACCGTTTCACAGGCTCCGTCTGTGTTCAAGTATATCAAGACGAACATTTCTTTGTAGAAGTTTCCAAAACCCCAATTCTAAGAAATTTTGACAGATGTTGCAAGATAAAACTGTTTGTTTTGCGAAACGACTGAAATATCGACTAACGCGATTTGCAAACATGAACAATAGGAATGTAGGAAACAATGAAACAATTAGCTTTATTGAAAATTGAACTGATATTTTTGTAGAGCTTCTGAACACGTTGGTTACACATTTTTGAAAGATAATGGCAAAAGTTTGATTGTATTTATAGGGTGGATATTCATATTCATAATGAAGTGAGTTCAATTTCCAAAATTCTTCAAGTGGGCAATTAATTATTATGCACGTATTTGATTGGCATGTCTATCTTTAGTCTTTACTATAATATTGAGTTTACATAACAAGTAAACATTAAAATCCGTCGAGCAACTACCACTTGATAACGTGATAAATGATAACGTACGTGAACATTTTTTAAGATTCTGAACGAAGTAATTATTTTATGAACATGAGTTCAATCATTATATAAATGCTTTATCTCACATCTATGAATTTTATATAAAAATGAGTAAGTATATACATAAATTTACTATATACATGTATGCAGAACATCAAAAATTAACTACGTACTCTGTTCCTCAACCTGAGGTTGCCCACTCTTCTCTAAACTATCACTTTTATGAGTCTCCAAAATATGGTCATCTAAATCTCGTTGACTTAAAAATACTTTTGGACACTCGGAACAGTTCTTGAAGCTAACATCATGGGTTTTCTTATGCTCATTTAACTTGCTTCGACCCATAAATGACTCTCTACAGATGCTACACTTAATCATTCGCTCATCATCATAGTGGAGTCTCATATGGAACTTCAAAGCCTTCAACTCCTTATACTTCTTTGGGCACCTCGTACAAGCAAAAGGTTTTTTGTCATCAGCAGTGAGTGTCTTGTTTTTAAATGACTTTTTCTCCTCCCCCTTTAAGGTTGATACTTTTGCGGAAGATTTCGTTTTTGAGCAATGGACCCCATGATGATAAGCCAAATTGACGAAAGTTGTTGTAACTTTGTCACAAGAATCCGTAGGACATTTAAAAAGCCACTTGTCCTTGTCCGTCTGGAAATCATCGGGGAACATCTCCAGGTCACATCGTGGACACTTAAAAGCTATGACAAAATGTGCCATGTTATATTTAAACCCTTGATTCATTGGAATTAATTTCTTCGAGTCTGCTCCCTTTGAAATTCCAGGCTTTTTCTTAATTTGCTTCCGTTTAGAATAAAGCTGCATTGGTTTCGACGGACAAAACGACTCGTGATGAGCCACGAGGTTGCTGAAATTATCTGCAATTTTCCCACAGCATTCCGGTAAACATTTAAAAACTAATTTCCCACCTTTACCACGGAAGTCGTCCACAGATAAAGTCTTTTTACAGTAAGGGCAATTAAATGCAATTAGTTTCTGTGTACTGTCATATATTCTGTTGCTTTCACTTGGGCTTTTGCCCCCTTTTTTCCCAGTCGTTTTAGAACCATTTTTGGTGGTTTTTGAGCCACTGGATTTTTTATCATTTTTTCGCCTTGCTTTAGATTGGAGTTGCAGAGGTTTGGAAGGGCAGGAAGATTCGTGATGGGCGACTAAATTGTTGAAATTATCAGTAACTTTGTCACAGCAGTTCGCAAAGCATTTGAACTCGTAGCCACCCTCTTCAGTGGAGTAGTCTTCTTTAGTTATTAGACGTTCACAGTGGAAACAATTGAAGGCAATCAGTTTGTTATTTTTATCAAAAAGGCGGGTACCGCTTTCGGATCTGTTTGGTGGTATCTTGATTTTCGCTTTCATTTCTGCTGGATCAGTTCTTGCTTGTCTCTTTTTGGAATAGAGGTTAAGTGGTGTGGAGGGACACGATGCTTCGTGATGAACCACTAGGTTTCGAAAATTATCCAGTACTTTGTCACAACACTCCGGGTAACATTTAAAAATGTAACTACCAGAATCGGTAAAATAATCTTCACGGCAAAATTTTCGTTTGCAGTACGGACATGCAAAGGCTATTAGCTTCCCTTCACTATCATGGAAATAAAGGTTGAGTGGTTTATCCGCTCCTGAACTAGATGAAGTTTGGTACGCGCTTTGGGGATCAGTTTTCCTTCTTTTGGGGTGGCCTGAACCTTAAAATAAATGAATTAACCAACCAATTAATGCAAATAAAAAATTATTAGCAAGTTGAAATAATCATTGCTTTGAATTTTTCCATTCAAGGTTTGATTTTGATAGTGATAATATTCATACAATAACACAACCACAGAATGACAGAATATATCTAAAACTTTGAACGATAATGATCTCTCAACATGTTTCCGTACTGATAATGACAATACAGCAAAATAAAAATTTATTAGCCTTTTCCAACGTTGATCATTGATTCCACGACAAAGCGTTTTCTCACCTAAATCTTTTAAATCACCTCCAAAAATTTCTTCCGGATTTTCCGCCAGATCTTCGCTTTGTACAATTTCAATCGTGGTTGGAAGTCCGGAATTTTTCAGCTCATCGTGGGCCAACGAAATGGAAGGATATAATAACTGAATGGAAGCGCCTGAAATACCTTGCAACTCGGTGTCTTCTTCTCTCGCCACAGATAACTGCGTAGGAATTCTCTTCGCCTCAATATTTGAAAGTCCTGCAAAACAATTTCAATCCTTTCCGATATTAATAAAGCCTATACTTCAAAAATACAACAAAAAATTCTTGTTGATTAAATCAAGTTAAAATAAATAATGAATTTCGTTCCCCATTACATAAATTTACCTTGAACCAAAGTCTTTCGAACGTGATCAACTTTATTTGAAGAATCACATTTCTCAATCCACTTCTCCAAAAGATTTGATTTCAAACCTGTCTTTAAGATTTTGAACTCATTCAGGAGAACCTCAATTTTTCGAAGCAATTCCACTGCATTTAAAATCTGGCCACTACAATCGTCACAAAATAATTTGGGAGGAAGTTCAATGTCGTCAAATTGGTTCACAGAAATTTCAAAAACTCTAACTAAATCATTTAACTGTTCCACGGGCAGTTTCCCTATTTCAGGTACCTGCACAATCTTCGTATCAATTTCTCTGAAGCAAACCAAACATTGTAAAATTTCCATGCTTTTTTCGGGTTCGGGATCGAGGTCAATTAATTCCTCAAGAGCCTGAGTTGGTTGCTCGTGTTCGGACATTGTCACAACCCACAACTTTGTTTTTATTTTAATCGGCTATTAGAAATCAGAGACTGTGTAATTCGTAGCTAATTTTTTTAAGAAATTTCATACGTACGTAAGAAATACCTATGTTGCGGTATCGCATGATTCTATTAATTATTGTTGTAGCTTGAATTTAAATAATTTTGATTTTTCCATTCCCTTATTTTATAATTTTTATAATACCCTTTCCCTTGCATGTAATTTACCGCTGCTTATTGTTCGCCCTAACCTTTTTTGCTTTCATTGTTTCATTTTCATTTCATTACATATAAAAATAATAAAAACGTACAGGAAAATGAGCTGCTTGAATTCTAGCGGGGAATTCTTCTCACACATTTTAGCTTTTTGCTCTAAATGTGTCACCGTGAGCATGTGGAAGCTTACAATAATTATTAGTTTTAGTTTATTAGTTTAACTTAAGTAACAATGTCAGAGGCGTAGGAATCCCGACTATTTATCTCGAAAAAATTATTAGAAGCAAAGTTTTTTTTTCGGGAAATTTTGACAAAATTCTGAACCTGTAATTTCGGTGTTTTACCTTCCTCTTTATTTCAAATTTTAGCGAAACATTTGTAAATTTTGTTTAAAATTTTCTGATTATTTGCTAAATATCGAAAATTTCGGTGCGCTTCCTTGGCAAGCGGCAATCGCGATAATTGTTTTGGAAATTCAAATTAAGGAGGGTTCTGAGTATGGGAAAAATTGAGATTATTGGTCCTACTGTGCATTTTTGTACCCGCAGCTTATACTCACCCCCCCCCCAAATATTTGGCTCACGGAAGAGTAAAAATTCGTGTGGTGGCAATTCTGAAAAGGAAAAAATACATACGTGCTTTCAGAATCTACGAACTTCGTATCTTTACTTGAAGTGCATCCAATTCTGCAGCAGACCAAAATTCCTTAGTTTTTGAAGAATGAATAGGGGGTTATCAAGGCCTAATGATAAAAATGGCACAGTTTTCCGAACCGCAAAAAATGGCCATATACGCTTTTGGACGTGAACAAAATGTTCACATTGCCCAACCCCTACCATCACTTTTGTAGGCAGCACTCCTCTGGAAAAGACTTTACTCAATATTTTTCTTGTTTATTCGCTACAAATTGAGCAGACTGTTCTTAACCTGGCATGCTCCTAAAAGGTGGTCATTATGTAGTCATAAAACTAATATACTATAGTAAGACTATATACTATATGCTAATCCAACAACTTTTCCGGATCTTATTACGTTTTAAAATCAATAACTTTGCAAAAGAGGTTCGTTGCACTACTTTGTTCCAATCATTTTACGACTGTATATAGTTTTTGCCAATAATAATTTGCTTGTTTTATTCAAGGATAATGAAGAAAGAATTTAGTTCAAATCTGAAATATTTAAGTGTTAGTTTTTAGTAAGTAAATTCCAGAGGTTGCAACCAACAGCTCTAATTTCCTGTTTTTGTGAGCTTTTGTCAATTCCACGCCGTCAGGCCTTTTCTTTTTCAATTATTGTTCTCAATATGATGGCCGCATTTCTATTGTATTGAATAAAGATATCAACCAATTATTATATTTGCATCATTTAAAAAATTTCCGACGTAAATAATTATTACCTCTGCCCATGCCTTCAAAATGCAATGCAAAAATTTCATATAAGATTTTGGATGGTTTTTGTCCAGATCGTGGGCTACAAAACCATTCGATTAAAACAATTTATTATGTGTACGAGAGTATTTATAATCTTAACGAATTATTTAAAAAACACATAATATTCAGCTCACTGAATTTTTCTATGAAACAAGTGTCAGTAACATATTTTGCCACAGCATGTCCATTCTTGGGTAGCATCTCTTCCATCATTTTACAGTACGCGTTCGGATGGGCTTTGTTTTCTTTTACCTACTTATTCACCCATGTATAATTTCTTAACTTTAATCAATTCTTAGCAGATACGAAGATATTTTAAATTTGCCCCAATGGACAATTTCCTTACCACACCAAGCTTCTCGAGGATACAAATTGTCATATTCTGAAAAGAAAGAAGTAAATAACTTAACATATTTACCCCAAATTACATGCCTAATAAAATAAATTGAAAATACCAATATTATTTTATAGGTTAAACCACTTACGAGCTGTCTCTCTTCATGATCACCACCTTCAGTCTTGCACTCTTCTGTATGTCTCGCTATCACGTCAAAATTTGCTACTTCTCCATGACACGTTTTCATAAATTCATTATCCTGGTGAGCAGAAGCTTCTGCTGTAAACTATCAAAAATTTATTCATTTAATTCCAAAATTCACAGTAAAAAATAAACAATAAATCAAGATTTACCTGCACGTGGGAAACGACATTTCAAAAACATATTCATTTTGATGAATCAAAAATGTTTTATGATTTCTTTAAAAATTACCTCTAATGCAATAAATGCAAGAGCCACCAAAACTTTCAAGGTTTGCATGCTTAGGTTGACTTCAATTTGGAGCAAAACTTGGACGTTTTTTTCAGATTTGTCTGTTTTTACTGGTACTTTAACCGAGCTTTTATACAAATCTGGTACCAATTCAAAATCAAGATTGCATGTTGTGACAGCAACAACTATCTTAACTATGTAACACGAACTTAGATCCATTATGACATTTAATTTTCATATTCAAATGTGATCACGCAATGTCAAATCGAGATAAAGCCAGTCATTGACAAGCCTACAATTTGAGCAATTAGTGTGTAGTAGAATATTTTAATGATTAGTAAAAGGTAAAAGGAGAGCAATTTATAATGAACAATTTAAATCGCAGAATGTATTGCAATCATGTGCACTCATATTCTTCTGAAACACGAAGTCGATTTAACCCGATTAAATGTTTGAATAAACCAGCAGAAGACCTTTACATTTTACTCCACGTTGAATTAAATGCATGGGTTTTTCCATGTCAAATAACTGGACATAAAAGCAGATAATATAGAAAAATGTGGGAGAGGAAGAAAATGGTTACACTTGGATTCTTAGAACAATTGGCGGAAGAAATAACTATTATGGAAAGAAGTCATGTAAGTGACCGAAATTCATATGGGTACGACCACATTATTGAAATTGGCGTAATTTTATTAATTAATATAAGATATATATATATAATACATAGTAATTATACCTGGAACTGCGTGCACAACGTAGTTCCTAGTACCACGCGCATCATGAACTAAATTTTATTAAAAATATTGATGTGTGTTTTAATTACTACGAAACAACCAAAACTGTAAGAAGATTTTCTTAAAAATGAACTAGAAAAAAGCCAGCCAAAACATGGCCGGAATCAACTTTTTTGTTTTCCCTATAATGTACGCCTGCACCGTCTTACGGCAAACTTAGAAACCTAAGCCAACGACCACGACGAAGACGACGACTCTTCTCATTTACTACTTTACTATTGATTAGTATTGATACAACAATTCTAATATTATGAAATCCTTTTTTCAAGCTTCACGGTGGGCAAACCGTGGTTCCTCACGTAATGAAGGCAGAGATTCTTTTCAGTGGAGTATCGCAGGCGGCATACTTTGCAGTAGAAGGAGTGTGAACTTGAGCCTGGGGCATTTAAAAGACGATTTTTATTCCACATTCCAGCTGATAAGGAGCCGGTTCGGGAATGCTCCATCTTTTCGTGCTTTGTGACTACCCCTGCTTTATGCCAACTGAAATAGCAATAATTGCACCGAAATTTCCCTTCCCCACGATGATATCTTTGATGCGAATTAAGCTGGGATTTTTCTTTACAAACATACGGGCAAGATTCACATTGATATGGCTTTTCTCCCGTATGGTTCCTCGTGTGAATTACAAGTTGACTTCGGAAGGCAAATTGTTTGTCGCAAAACTTGCATTTGAACTTCCCTCCAACGTGAGTGGTGGTGAGGTGACTGCGGAGCGGAGCTTCACTATAAAATTTCATTGGACAGTATTTGCATACCAAATGCTTATTTCCTGTGTGAGAAATCGTGGCCATTTTCTTTTTGTCGGGTGGCTTTAATGCTATTGAGGAAAGGTGAGGGTTTTTCTTTGTGAGCTTTTCTGGATGATTTGACGGTTTTGACAAAGTATTAACACCAGATTTGTTCCAATTGAAATATTTAGATGTGCTTGGTGTCTTCGGATGTACCGTGAGATTTTGTTTTGTGGAACAGGTGCAACCACAAGTTTTACATTCCGAGGAATTTTTCATCCTGTGAACTTCCATGTGCTTTTTCAAATCATTGCTGTTAGAAAATACACCGGAGCAAAAGCGGCAGTTGTACGGATTTTGGTTCATATGGCTCTGAAAATGCCTCCGCAAGTAAATATTTTCCATGAAACGTTGTCCGCATATTTCGCAAATATATGGCTTCACTTCTGTATGCTTACTGAAATGCCTTGTTAATTGACTTGTACGCAAGAAACTACTTTGGCAGTGGTTACATTGGTATGGTTTCTCTCCTGTATGAATTCTCAAGTGTACTTTTAAGTTACCCTTCCGCGTAAAGTGCTGGCTACATACGTCACATTTGAAGGGTTTTTCTCCTGAATGAACTCTGATGTGTTCCTTCAAGGCACTGGTAGTTTTAAAGGAATGTTCACAGAATTGGCAAATTTTTGCAAAAGTGTTAGCGGTAGCCATTTCTATATTTATTTTTGTCCTATTTTTATTTGAGTTTTTATTATTATTTCTCAAACCTTTATACAGTAATTAATAACACAACTAACAGTAACAACCTCACGCGTGAGCACTCTTTGCAAAAACTCACTCAGATCAGCAGTTCGAGTAGTATTCTTAAATTGAGGATAAATGACTTCTACAGATATAATCAGATATTTGCATAACCAAGCCGGACCAGTCACGTGGTTTCAGTGCAATAACGTCGGAGAGGCATATGGATGTATATGTATGTAGCAGATATTGGAAGGGTCCACACGTTTTCTTGAAGGGAGTTTGGTATATAAATACCAAATGCCAAATACCTTGTCTGCAGATGCGCATCATCTCGTCGGTACTTTTTAAAAGTAATTAATCAATGTTAAATTGATTAATTTATTAGAAGTAAGAGCAATATCTTCGCTTGCAACATTGCGACCCTTTCATATGTTTCATGTTCCTGATCGCACACATGTACTAAAATAATTATATCCGTTAAAATTATACTTATGAATTTAAACTGCAATGATACTAGAAAGAAATGTGTTATGATTTTGGGATGCTCACATTTATTTTTCATCATTTCGTATACACTCAAAGCATTTTTCCTTTTGTTAATTTAAAGGAATATGTATAATGAAAATTCCTTTTTTCCAAATAATTTTTCCAAATAAATATAAAAGGAAGTAACGTCAAAACATGTGTTTTATAGCATAAATCAACATATAAAAATAAACAGAAACGTTTTTTCATTTGCTACATTAAACACTATAAAGAAGCATAGTTGTACATAATAAGTATACAAATCAATTTTACAAGGATTAAATTTTGAATAAATATTCATATATATCCACATTTAGTGTTTAAAATGCAATCGATATAGTCTCAATCTGATGCAATATCAAGGAAATTCCACAATTTATTATTTTATTTGGGATTATTTCCTTTGGTTGCTCTACATACAAACGGGACATTCTGCGTTACTTAACATTGGGAATGCTTCCACGAATTCTCATTCCGTTCTAGTAACTGGAGGACTCCCGTCTTGTCGAGGTTTGTCCAAAAAATCTACGAAGTCAATTCCTCCTGAAAACGCAGCAGAAATATAATCCGCGCAGGTTAGCATTAGCAACCTCAAAGTACTCACACCACCAGTTCAAATTAAGTCCTTCAAGATTCTCACAGGATCCCACAATATTGAATGAATTTGCTTGCACTTGTTTTTTTGCAATAAAAAAATTTCGTCTTACCGTACTCTCTCTTAGAAAATCCAGACGGACTTGGCAACTTATCCTTATGGTTAGGTTTTGATGGAATTAAATCGCTGATAACATTCTGACATCCTCGTAACCAGCACATGCACTTCAATAGATCGGAACCAGATGTGAGTGTAGGGTAAGAGATGACCCCATCTTTGTATAATGCATCCAAAGGTGCTACAGATGAGATGAGGATTGCGTAGACAATAATGACAACACGCGTATCCATGACCAAAGAGTGATGAGTTCTTATGTTTAACATAAGAAACTCAACAAAATTTCTAAACCTGCCTACAACTGAAACTCAAGTAGATAATTTCAGACACGCCAAGAAACATGTAATATAGAAGCTTATTCCGGCTCTCTTGAAGAATGAATAAATACAAAATTTTTCCTAGGGCCTTATTTATACGTTTGAATTTTGAATTATTGAATCACAAAAATAGAAGCCATTTTTAGATGATAAAAGAACGTACGTGGGTTAAGGAAATGGGTTCAATTCAAATTTGTTGTTTCTTTTGTTACAAATATCCTGTGACAATTTTTAGGTTTTATTTTATCGGATATTGAATTTTTCTAGAGGAAATTGGGTTGTGTGAAAATATGTAGGCTGAAATGATTTCTTCTGTAAATCATCCATTTAACTTACCACAAAACCTTCAAATTTTCTTACAGTGCCTTAGAAAAATCTTGCCTACATTCCAGAACATGTTATATACATTTAACTTGACAATAATTTCAAAACTTCCTGTCCCATTTCCTGATGTTAATTAATTTCCAGTCTTTCCCTATAATTGTCAAAATTCCGACGGACACTGCCTTCCATGTTTTGCGTGAATTTATTCAAAGTATTTAATCTCTAGTGACATTCCCTTTGTACATCAAAACATCATCTTAGGTTTCTGCATAGTATTGAAATGTGTTCCTTCTGCTTTCTGCATCTTTTAGAATAAGGCACCAGATGAGGAGAAAAAAATATAAGCGCAGCAATAAACGCTTTCTGATTGCCGTTTCCCAATTGAATCCAAAGGACAAGTGCAAGGGAACAAAACAGTGCTGAGTATCCGTTCAAATACGAAGGACAACCAAGCGAAGCCAGGAGCTTTCTATTTCTGTGGGAGCAAGCAAGCACAAGTTGTTCTTTCTCAAAGTAAAGATTCCAGCTTTGACGCCTTATTCTTCCGCTTAAAGTTTAATACAAGAGTGAAAAATTGGGGCATTGTAAAATTTCATGATAATGTAAAAAATTGTCTCCTAAATGCCAGGAATTGTATAGATATTTTTTATCCCTCGTTTCCGGTACCTCAAAATGCAGTGTTACATGAATTTTCAAGTTGCCCTTGAGAAGAAAACAACAGTTTTCTCCACAAGATTCCCCATTGTGACGTCCAGTTCAAGAAATTCGAATGACACTTTAACATCTGACGGGTGAGGGGGGGGGCTTGAAATTCCAAAGAGACAATGAAAAAAATTACCATATTAATTAATTCGGTATAGTATCTTAATTAAAAATCTGCGGTAACAAGCTTTGGAAATGTTGCTTCCCATTTACATATAGTAACCTTTGTCTTAAAAAGCACCTGGTTTTCAAATCACACAGTCTTTTATGCATGAATACACAATGCAAATGTGGTACAATGTACTTACCTACAGCCATGGTTTCATTTCCAAAACAATAGAATAATTCTTTTAATTATCTCTAAAAAATCCTCGTGCCTCAAAAGTAAATACAACTGTGGTAGAAAAGTGGGGAATCATCCTGAATATTTAAAAAATTGTGTCAAATTTCAAGGAATGATCTTCACACACGTTAGAAATGGTCCTCCAGAATGTGTTTACAAATTTTTTAGTACTGTTCGGAGTTATTTTGTTGGAGGCAGGTAAAATCTTAAAAATTTGACAATGACGTTATTTTAAAGATTTCAAACTAATAATGCTTGTTCTTTTATAATTATTAAAGGGTTCATTCGGATGAAAAAAATAACACTGGAACATTCCTTAGCTCAAGCTATTTGTCACCAGAGAAGTCAATTCAGAAAGAATCGGATTCCCACTGATCCAATTATCCTCAAGGACAATTTTAGGGTTCAGGACAAATGCGAAAGGATTCTGTGGACAAAGTGTGGTAAGTTTCACACGTGGTTAAGAATCCAATAATTATTGTGATTTTTGAAAACTTATATTTCGGAACTAATTTGATGTTTGGTTAATTATATGCTTGCTACAATCACTCATTTAACTCTACGGCCAATTTAAGCCTACACATATGCATTAAATATATATATTTTTCAGTGAATCTGTCCAACTTATATATTATTATGCAAATGTTTTGACCAAGTCTTAAGTGAGAAATTCCATGGGGTAATTTGATTGATTTAATCTCTACGTATAGGAGATAATTGCGAAGAGTTCCAGGAACAAAGCTGTGGGGATTCCGATGATCAGCAGCCTCTTGGAAGAGCGGCGGTGCCCTCATACGTAGGTAATAGAAACTTATCTTGAGAACAGCTTTAGTCCCATAATTCTTCTTGTTGTTCATTCTTTTAAAATAAGATTTCCTGGAGGGAACTTTAAATATAAAATTAGGTGGTACTAGCGGCGCTCGGCGCTGTCCACGCTGAAGCTGTTTATCTCTAAAATTTAGTTCGATTGCTGGGGCTGACCAAGAGTGGCAACGCTGTGTAAATAATTTGCTAGGGTATTGTCACTGGGATGCATTTGCAAATTTTTTCATTTTTTTTGAAAAATATTTTGGCACTGTCAATGCTCCATACTTGTGCACATTGCTGTGCCCAGGTAAATAATTGACAACCTCTCCAGGTTTTAATCTACCGTTTGACATACATAATTACTTACAATTAAAGTGAAGTCGTGTCAATACTTCACCAAAGAAAGAAATTTTGTGAAAGGCATTTTTAAAATTGTAAGGTGGTAAATTTTGGCATTTCTATAACAATAATCGCTACGCTCGCATTTCGCGATGTACCGGATCGATGAATTAACGATATGTAGTTTTTCAAAACCTGTATGACTGTTTAGGTAAAATCGATGGACCAGATAGAGATGGTCCCATGGATTTGCCAAGAAAGAGTCGAGGACAATTTAAGATACCAAGTCCACCTGGTCAAAAGTCACCTCCTCCTAGTTCGTCAGAAAGTAAGAAAAATTTGAGTAAAATGGTTTGTGCTAAACATGGCAAAAGTGCGATGAAGTTTAGCAGAATAAATTGAGTTAATGCGCTTCTCATATGTGTCTTGAAATTAAAGGGTACCAATTTTTGCCGACTTCAACGTTGTTGATTTTTGAATTCAACAGTGCGACCAGAAAGACCCACAGAATGGGATGAACCACCTTTTGTGATCATAGATTTGTCAGATTCTATAGAATTTCTGCACAACGGTCCCACTGGACTTCCCTTTATACCAACTCCCGGACCTATTCCGCCCGGTCCATTTCCGCCTGGACCAAAACCGCCCGGTCCACCACCTCTAGGCAATGATGAAGTAGAATTAGATTTCCCAGATTATAGCGTCGGTGAGTTAGCTATCGTATTTTAAAATCGTTTGGAAATTTTCAAAGCTTTTTTCTCGGTCAAAATCCAAATACTTTATCCAACAGGTCCAACTCCGCCCGGTCCTCCTCCTCCAGGACCACCACCACCCGGTCCTCCTCCTCCAGGACCACCACCACCCGGTCCTCCTCCTCCAGGACCACCACCACCCGGTCCTCCTCCACCAAGACCACCACCTCCTAGTCCTCCTCCACCAGGTCCACCACCTCCAGGCGATGATGAAGTAGAATTAGATTTCCCAGATTATAGCGTAGGTGAGTTAGCTATCGTATTTTAAAATCATTGGAAATTTTCAAAGCTTTTTCCTCGTTCAAAATCCAAATATTTTATCCAACAGGCCCACCTCCACCCGGGCCTCCTCCTCCAGGACCACCACCACCCGGGCCTCCTCCTCCAGGACCACCACCACCCGGTCCTCCTCCTCCAGGTCCTCCACCCCTGCCTCCTCCTGGTCCACCTCCACCGGGCCCACGACCGCCAGGTCCTCCTAATAGTGCTTCTGACTGGGCTCATTTGCCGTTATTGACTTTCCGTGAACCACCAGGTACTCCTTGATAACTTCACTTGCTGTGGTATTCTACAGTTATAATTCAATTATCATAACTTTTGTAACTTCTGTACAGGTCCACCACCACCCGGTCCTCCACCCCGGCCTCCTCCTGGTCCACCTCCACCGGGTCCTCGACCGCCTGGTCCTCCTAATAGTGCTGCTGACTGGGCGCATTTGCCATTATTGACTTTCCGTGAATCAGCAGGTACTCCTTAATAACTTTCATTTTTTTGTGGTTTTCTAAGTTTTGAATTCAGTTATCATAATTGTTGTAACTACCTGCACAGGTCCACCTCCTCCGGGCCCTCCTCCTCCAGGTTAAATTAAAAATAAATAAATCCAATTTCCAATATCAAAACCAGGTACGTCCATTCTCAATAAGAATTTTCTTAACTTTTGAAACTACTTCTCCAGGCCCTCCTCCTCCAGGTCCACCACCACCTGGTCCTCCTCCCCCAGGTCCACCACCTCCAGGCGATGATGAAATAGAATTAGATTTCCCAGATTATGAAGGTGGTGAGTCTGAGTTGTATTTTAAAACCATTTAAAAATTTTCAAAACTTTTCTCATATTCCAAACCCGAATTTTATATCCAACAGGCTTACCCCCACCCGGTCCTCCTCCTGGTCCTCCTCCAGGCGAGTCCATTAGCCCTTTTGCATCAGAGGAATTTCCAATAGTCGTCGTTCCTCCTGGAGGAGTTATTGGGTCCAATTTTTCAGTGTTGGAGCCTACTAGTGATAGTTAGTTGATTTACATAGCAAAACGGTATATATTTATTGGCCCATAGTGTTAGGCAAAGATGGAAATCCTCCGTTACTGTATTTGTGAACGTTAATTGCCACTCCTTTACCAAATTCCTCGAGCATTAATGCTGATGATTTACCTCCACCTGGTCGATACTACGAATTGCTGTTTATATTCATATTGACACTATATAGGCCTTGCTTCTTTCTTTTCGTTTATTTACTGACCACCACTGTGATGCGAAGTAATTTCATTTCAATTTTAGGGAGAGGGGATTCCAGTGTGGATTCTATTTTAGAGAGAGGGGATTCCAGCGTGGATATGGTAATACTTGATTTATCTCAAGAACAAGAACATAGACAATCTGGAGGTACACCACCACGACCTGGTCCTGCAATAGAGCCACCGTCATCACCAAGATCCTCATCTTCCATGACACCTCCAGGATCACCACCGTCACAAAGACCTCCACCTCCCGGTGTAAACCCGACCTCTTCTTCTTCAACGGGGGGTTACGTCCACATTTCTAGATCTCTGGCCGGTGCAATTTGTACTCAAAGAAATAGTTTCAAATCGTCTAAATCTCTTCAAGCTCCTCTTGATGATCCAGATAAGTTTAGGACAGGATCTGCACCTTGCCAATGGATCCAATGGAAACGCACAGGTGACGTCTACACTTATTGATAGTCTTTTTTAAAGTAAAAGCAAAATTAAAGGTGCCATCAGGTCTGCGTATAATATGTTCCCTTCAATGTGGTAATCGAAACTTAAGTCGGACAACCCTAACACGACTTTATTTGAACCCGACCTGTTATTATCCGGACCTGACGGTAGGCTATGTGCCACTATTGCTTTATTTGAATATTCAATGGATTACTTTGCAGGTTCCAAAGGTCCAGAGATTAATTTTGTCATCAAAAGTTGTGATGAAGTCAGTCCCTAAATTTTTAATTTATTTAATCCAATCATTCTCATAAAGAAGTATGCATTATCAAAATAAGTACTTACTGTATACCAAATTATAAAAAATATGAATAAATTAATGTTTTATTTTATTGTGGATTTATCTAAGTAACAATTCACCCCAATTTCATGAAAGAGTTTCAGAGGTAAGGCGTTTTCTATACATAACAAATAAAATATTTATTTATTTAAAAAATAGGGTAATTTTATTTCGGGTTTAATATAAATACAAATAATCCTGGTGCTTATACTTCCATTTCCATTAAAAAACTTGTGGTGTATAAAGACCATTGCCTCGCTGAAAATCATCTGGGTTTTTACACCAAAATCACCATATTGGCGAAATGTTTTGTAACATATACAAAATACAAACAAGAAAAACCAGCTAATAATTCCTCTTCAACTTAAGGCAACTTTATTCCCACCATGAAATATCTGGGATTATTTTTGAATGCATAAAATATTTAAAAAAATTTTTAGGGAATAACGGACTGCAATTTAAGCTAAAAATGTATACAAAATAATTGGTTGCAAGATAATTCTCAGCACCAACCGCAGCTAAACGCATGTTACGAATAGAAAAGTAAAAAAAGAGTTCAGGACATGAATCCATGGACACAACTTATATTGATCATTCCAAGTGAGTTGCATTAGGAAATATCCGGCCATGGATTTTAATTTGTAACCTTTAGGTACAAAATACAAGCCTTTTTAGAAATGCAATTTTCCCTTTAATGGATTTTTGTCTCAACTCAAGTTGTTTTGACAAGACCTAGAAAAAGTACATACAGTTGAGAAATGCAGTTAAAATAAAACTTGTGACGATTTATTTCCACAACATTGAAAAACATTGGGCTATAACCTTCTATTCGAAAAACTTTACCACCGTAGTCAGTTTGGATAATTATTTTTATTTTATTGAATCGTTGGAAATGATCCGACATCATCATGTTATCCTTAAGAATAATTGAGCAACCAGTACTTATAGTACCCATATTGTATTGTATTGTATTGACTTTATTAACGTGTTATAACCATAATAGTACATATATTAACATAATATATTAACAACCAGTATTGATTAAAACAGGTTATAAAAAACATTCGTCGGCCTAATTCCAAAAGGAGCTATAATTTTCGTAACGTTATGGGAAAAACAAAATTATAGCTCCTTTTGGACTTTGGCCGACGAATATGGAACAAAGTTAAATTTACTCGAAAAGAATTTGAAGAGTCAGCTTCTGATTTTATATCATGGTAAAATTTTGTAGAGCTTGTTCAGATATAGATGAAGAAAATAAAACTGGAGCATTCCCTATAGCTCAAGTTATTTGTCAGCAGAGAAGCCAATTTAGAGAGAGTCCGACGGCTCCAATAATCTTCAAGGGTAATTTCAATGTCAGTTATAAATGCTATAAATGAATTCAATGAGTTCAGGTTGAAGTGTAGGTCAAAGTTCCAGGCCAGTTTCAAGATACAGTCAAAATTCAAGTCAAGGTTGACACATTATGTTAAAGCTTGGTCTAGTCATCGTTGAAGGCGAGGCTGCATTCAATGTTGGTATGTAACGCAATAACATTATAACTCTCTAATTTGTAATTTAAAAGTTCCTCCAAGGACAGGGAGATTAGAATTTTTTCGATGTAGGTGTTTGAAAACCTGAGCTTAGAAATAGAAACAATGAATTGATCACTCTAGAATATGTGGAATCTTCACATATATATTGTAAACCTAAACGGGAAATTTCTCTGAGGTTTCATTTATATAAACGAACGAAGTTATTTTGTTCAATCTATGTTTTTTCTCATCATATTTTTAGAATTTATTTAATGGATTTGGAAATTCAAATGTGAGAGAAGTTCAAAGGTATAGTTGCCACTGGTTTGGAAGTTTTTGGTGACCGAGTGTACAGATACCATTTACGGTTTTTGATGTGAAAAATCCCTGTAAAAAGAAAAGGAAATTGTGCCTTTATTTTTTGTGCAAATTCCTCGTAATGGATGTAAGATTGGGTCATAGAGCAATTTTTATTTACCAACAGCAATTGTAGCGTAGTGATCGTCAGGCTTGAGGGCTCTTTTAAAAATAGAATACTTAACTTTGTCGAGTCCCTGACCAACCTCATCACTAAGAATCTCTTCGATGAGGTTCAAATCGTAGGGAGGTTGATACTTTTTTATAATCTCATGGCGTACCAAGCTGCTGCTTTTGAACCACTCCTTTTCTGCATGCTTGCATCGTAGGAATCTGAAATATTGAAAAGATGCACTTAAAAATAAAATCCGGAATTGATCCCATCGGTCAAATCAGTCCGAATTCAAAATCTCATCTCGGATCTACAGCACTCCTGATTTTCAGGAAAAGCCAGGAGAAAGTATAAATATATTTGATAAACTTCAAAGCCACACAAACCTTTTTGAAAAATGGGTATCGGGGCATTTTGATTTTAATGTACAAAAGTCAGAAAATTAGTCACATCGGACAAAAACTTTGAAATTTTGATATGCTCATGTAGATGTTGAACTTAGAAACTTACTGATTGCAGTGGGAATAGCAGTCGCCTCTGGGAACTTCTTCGACGAAGAGCTCGGACTCGGCATTACCTTTTTGATCAGGACTTATCTCGATATTGAATACACTTGGAGAGTCCCCAACTCCTGTGATGCCATGGACGAAGATTAAATTAAGACCGAAGGCCTCCGCCGTACCACTACCCGTGTCTTTCAAAATCTCTTGTACATCGCTTAGAGATTTCGCGCCCAAAATAGAACGGGTGAGAAAGAGACTTGGAGTACGATTGGATGAAACTTCTTTGAGAAAAATGGAATTCATTGTGTAAACCATTCCATGATGGTTGTAGCCCATAGTTCCTCCAGGAAGTTGTCCTGGGTAAGTGAGGGTGGTAAATTTCTCTAGAATTGTTTCACCATCGTCATCGAGGACTTCAGCAGATACAATGTAAAAATTGTTTGTAATTTGTTTCAGAGCATCTTCCGTGTGACCCAATATGACCTGAAAGAAAATAATAAAATATTGAAAAAAAATTCAGCACCAGCAAAGATGGACCCATGTGATCGATGATTTTGACAAATTCAACCAGCAATTTTCAATTTTCATGGTACGATGAACGGACCTCTTGGCAATTGGAAATAATGGACGTACAACCCTTGCAGCCTTCATCTCCACGGAGAAGTTCATTCAATTGGTCCGGATGATAATCATCCTCGGGATTGAAAGGAGCCAGAAGTCCTTCGATGTGTAGTAGAAATAGCTAAATAAAATAAACACAATTTAAATTCTACGCTAGCTTCTCTTCAAACGTTTGATATAAATTTTCATCATCGAACTAACAAAATGAAAAGGAATTTTTGCGCCCTCCGCCATTCCTTGGATCTCGGCCACATATTGTGGGAAACGCTTCTCACAAAGTGCAACACATTCTTCGTAAGTCTTTCGACCAGCGGTTGTCTCATAATACGCGAGTGTTTCGTTTTTAAAATCCTTGTATCCATCGAAGAAATCCTCAATGAGACCCTTGAATGTTCTACCCTTTTATTATCAGAAATTATAACAAATTAAATCAGCAAGCAAAAATCAATTTGGCCGAATGCTAAAATTTAAATTTCACTCGGTACATATAAATTTTCACCAATGCAAAATGCAATGCAACCGACACAATAGCAATTTTGGGAGATGTAACCAAAATTTTTATCAACACAATGGTTCAGCCGACACAATATAAATATAAAACATTGCCTTAGGAAATTCCAACCAATTTTCCAAAATTACCGGTGTACACAGTGGCTTAAATAATGTTTTTATCAAAAAAATTAACCTTAACTCACAATTGCAAATCCAACATCGTAATTCGTTCCGCGAACAAACAACATAGGAATTTGCTGCAACCTGAATTTGTCATCAAATTCCGCCATGCTATCGCCTGTTTGGATAAATCTATGCGAAATAGAAACTTTTCCTCCTATATTACAATATATGATTCGTCTTCGACGCCACGATTTTGTTGAAATGAAGCTTTTTACGAAGATGCGTTTTTTTAACTTGCAAGTTTTAGAATTTTCATCTTTTGAAAATTCGCTTGCTAAAAAAGAA
>JAQFXU010001962.1:0-23990 GCA_034693705.1 Spatulosminthurus flaviceps | reverse complement strand
TCTCGTTAGGGAACAAGACTTGTTCTCTAGCGTAAGAAGACACCTCCAAAACGATACCCCTGTTCTAACAAATATCTGAATTCTCGCTGTTTACGAGAAGGGGGTCAAAATTGTCTCGTGTACGATTAACGAGATCGGCCAACTCTGCATCTTAGTATAAGCTAATTTAGCTATATAGTATCTGATCTAGCACAATTTTTATGTTATCTAAATTCTTAATCCCTCATTTCTTAGTTTCTCACTTTTACGAAGAGTCTACCTTTTCAATATTTCTAATCCATCCGAAGTGCTAAATAGCATAACAGCTAGAACAATATGCATAGCGTCATTCAAGAAAGCGGCAACCCGTAAAAAAGGTTTTTGGTTCTATAATAATGACAGCAAACGAACACACTTCCATTTTCTGTGTATGACCTGACACTGTCACTACGTTAATTATTTAATTACACTGCTTATTAAAAAAATGTATTCGCGTGACAAAAAATTAGGTTAATTTTAATGGGCCCTTCCTGAATTCACTCACTAGATAACTACTGACAAATTACATAAATTTCCCACAGGTCACATGACTTCACCCAATAAGTAGAGACAAATTGCGAGAATGGTTTTAGTACATAATGTAATGTTATGAAAGTTCCACGACATCTAGAAATGTCTGCCTAGCGGAATTAACACCATGTTGATTATAATAATATAAACAAAATGATTCATTTTAATGCCCTCAAATCAATGACTTCCCCAAAAGAGAAAACTGTACTACAGATACAAATATTATAAAAACCGGGGCTCTACAATCAATCCACAATATGAGTAGTCATGATAGCCCCAAGCAAATACTGAGAACTTCTCAGCATTTGCTCGAGACTCATATTCTACAATAGATAACGCCTTTAAGTTGACTATCAGGTCATCAGATGCAGCAACCACGAGGTAAAAGACCAAAACAACTAAAACAAGTGTGTATGTACTATTTGAAGATGTTTTTTTTACTTTAAGGTTATTTAACTGAGAGTTAGCAGAAAGCATTTCCAACCCACCACTTCCAACTTTGCCTATGGCTACTTGTCATGAGGTAGGTAATGGTTTAAATGAAAATGTATGCAACACAAAGAACTGTCTGTGCATATATACACGTACTCAGAATGGTTCACATAAACGTAAATAATAAAGCCTTTCTAGTCATTGTTTGTTTTTTTACTTGGCTTATAATGTGACAGAAACTAAATTATCAGATATACTGACTGAGAGCATCCATAGTTCACAGTATATACTAGAGTGTATTTAATGTCCTCAATATAAGCATTTACTCAATATTACTCATACAAGCCCTGGGGTGGAACGATAATCCCACGATACCCTGGTAGGCAAGAGGAAATGCTTATCTTATTGCTTGACTCGATTGTTGCTCGCTGCCCTTTTCCGTTATTTTATTCGCACATGAAAAGTGTTTGTTATTGAATATAACCTGGTTGAACCCCAGTACGAATACAGAATTCTTGCTTGTGCACATTTATTTTATCCATAGCCCTAATCTGGTAAGAAATGGATTTAACTCCAAAAAGTCCAACAGCATTGGCTACACATCCCTTTACAGTACACGTCGCTCTAATAATTTTCATGGTCATCTACGAAAACGCTGTCACCAAAGTCACTTCATGATACACGATAGACTTGTGAACCCATCAATCCTAATTCCATGAAAAATTCAGGACTATACAAAATGTATGTTACCTCTCTAACCGTAAATTTAAAAGGATTACTCAATTACATTATAATGCGGCTAGTTATTATGGGTTAACGTATGAAATTAAATCTTATTTTTTAATGAACCGAAATAATGTCTAGTAAATATGACTTTTACAGCACCAAAGTTGTATGTAAACGGTTTGTACGAAGTACTAACTGCGTCAACCACAATAATGCTATTATAATTTAATACCCACGCAAGTAGATGACTAGACCACCGATACAGCTATAACTTTCAATCCCAATTACTTACGGTTAACGCAAGTTAAATAAGTACATATGTAACAGCCAGAAGTATATAGTCAAGTATACAAGCGTTCAGTGTATAATCTATAACCCGTCCATCACCTAATGAGTAGCAAATTAATGACTAGTTGTAAGTCTAATAATAATTAAATAAAATTAATTACTGTGCAAAAAGTATGTAAAGCATTCCTTTCATCATTTTCGTGTTTGTGTGTACATTAATTTTCTGCACGGGAGTATTTACAAATTAAGGCTGGAAGACCGAACCCAATAAATTACATTGTGCAGGTTGGGTTGAGCACTAAATCAAGACACTAGAGGCAACAGACATTACCACAAATCCTCGACCGATATTTATTATATACCCACCCCGTCATTTGTCTACTTGTAAGATGAGTATCATTCAGAAAACCTAATTTCTTCCAGAAAATCATATTTTAAAAAAATTACAAACTATCTCACCAAAATTGTTCTACCCAAAAAATGCATGAGGTCGTGGCACGGACGGTTTCACTGCTTCAGGCTCTAAACTCAACACCTTTGCAATTTTCGTACCGCATTTCATAAAACTCATAATAGAATGTCTAACGAACTAATTTTGTAAAACAACTCTCGCCTTACATAGTATTTCATAGTAAACACAGTTTTCAATGATTGAATGGGTGAGTTCCGATGATTTCTCCCAACGCGCAACGAGTAAACTCTTGAACATGATTACATGCAATTTAAACTGAAGGAGAAAGTAATAGATAACATGAAAAATAAATTACATGACGAGATTAGCAATGATCAGTTCATGCTCTACAATCCCTGTTTATTTTTTTACGAACCTTGTAAAAAATGCAATCGTATGTAACCAAATTTCACAAATTGTACCTTAGGATAGGAGTTCAATAGCTGAAACAGCCTTTGGCAAATTCTTGGTTGTAATTAACGGATTTTACCAAGCAAATTGAAGGAAATAACCAGCTGATACTACAGACTAGAACCCTTGCAATAAAAGAAAGACGATTAAAATAAGCAGTAATATTATTCTCTCCCAGGCAAAATACAACCTCATATTTGCTCTCACTCGTAGCTACGAATACAGATACAATCATGACTCCGATGGCATTGATTTATTATTTCCATAGACACACCTTTTCCTACCGCATGTGTACGACACGGTTTGATCTTCCAGCTTTTATTTTTTCAAATCCAAGTACTAAATGATAGAGGTAGATATGGTAAAGACAAAATTGGAAATAAAGACAACAAAACTGCAATGAAGAATTTCTTACCAGACATTGGTGAATGACATCGGGTAGGAAGGGTGGGTGAAATGTTTGAAACAAGGCTTTTCCGATGCTCTTGCGCTCTGTTCTTTCTGGAAAGGCATAGTTCTTTCTGCGAATTACAAAGAAACATATGAAATTGTGTAATTTTACCACTAAAATAATAAAATGCACGACACAAGTGACAACTGGAAAGTATTAAATCAATTTATTATTGCATTCAAGTAAAATAATCAATCAAGTTATTTTACAACAACAACAAAAGCAACATTCTAGTACGACACGCTTGTTGACGCTCTTTAAGAAATTGAAGCTTTTTTTCTTTCGTGCTTCTCCACAGACCAAGCAGGCAAGAGAATAAAAGGCGAGAATCTTTTCTCAATGTATAGCCAGACACTATGACAAGCAAAAGCCATCTATAAAATATACTCACAAGCTATACGTACTTGTAAGTACCTCAGTTACAAAATAATTTGGCTAGACCGCAAAAACCTGAACTTGCAAACTTGTCACCTTCGATTTTATTTAAAAATGAGGTCGACAAGTTGACATGCTAAAAATGGGTTTTCAAAATGATTGAATTACGTAGAAGAAGGTTCACTACATAGATACCACATTCACCCCAACTCTGCCTTTTAATACTACAACAGCTCTCTGCGATCCTATGACCTTACCCTTTGCGTACACTACATATCCAGATTTTTGCGGGATGCACACAAATAAGATCCAACGTACCACTTTTTATCTCATCAGCAAATCTCAATGTATGAAAAATAGTATCTGTAGTTACATATCTACATTTGCTAAACACATGAGAAATTTCAATAATATCAAGCAGTGTAGCATTAACTTTCGGGGGCAAACGCATCACACATCACAGTTACGGTTCAGACATTCTGACTACAGCCACAAAATAACTACATACATAAGTCATTCAGGAAAAAACTAGCAACATCTCATGGAATGCAATATATAATTACATACTTTTTCTTACATCTCTCACTTTACTTACTATGTACGAATTTTCTGCGTAACAAACATTTTAACAAGCCTTTAATGAACACATATATGCATTCAAAGCATAAATGAATAACATTAAAATCGCCGATTAACACTAGTAAACCCAAATCTTGGCTTACAAGCTATGTACTTTACGACATACTAAAACGGATATTATCTAGTATCGAGAGTAAAAATATAAAGCGCCGATCAAAGCAGACTGAATTTATCGTCTACAACGTGCTTTAATGCATAGTTTCAACTCAACCCGAAAGATAAATGCTTATTTTTCAAACCCTAACATCACATTCCGTCACTTATCTATGTATATGGCTTAATAAATATTATCCATAGAGAATTTCATGCATAGTGGCAGACATATTTCAAAAGACTTTTATCGCAATCCAACTGTTGAAAATGTACTTTTCCGATCAAACAATCATTATTATTATAATTTCAACTCAGCTTAATTAGCTTGCATTATCTTATTAACTAAAAGCTTCATTCTAAAAATAAAATTTTCATTCTGAATTTTTCTATGATTCACATGATAACTCGATACTCGAATATAAATACTTTGCCCGTTGAATGTTAAATCGATTTTTTAATGCTTACATGCGAATGTTCATTCGAAGTACACGAAAATCTTCAAAACTGTTTTCGCAATAAATTTTAATAGTGAATATAAAAACCTTGGTATCTACTAAGAATAAAAAAATTGCTTCCCATGTAAAAGAGAAGACACCGCAATAAAGGCCTTCAATCCCTGGTGACGTAAACCAAGCACAAATCCTTTCTCAATACCATTATGTACATTTACCGAGTAATAAAGAACATAATTTTCAAAGGTTCATTCAATGCAACACTTATTAAAATTTCAACCTATGTCTCTTCTACTCAGTCCAGAATTTTCTTTATGCTATAAAATAGCAGGAGAGCATAATGGTTTGGACACATTATTTATTATTTAAAAACTTAAACAATATTTATACGTACAGAGAGGGACAGCGAGAGTGAGGGAGAGAGGAAAAAAGGGATAATTATTTCTGTCCCTATCAGTTTCCAAGTTTCTATTTTTATAGTGGACGGTATTTCTGATGACAGTATTTCGAGTTTAATATATAAAGTAGATATGGAACTTCTTTATGATGTCATCGCACGTCTATGCCATCGCATTAATTATTGGATAAAGAGTCACCAAAATAAGAACATAGCATTTGCATGAAAATAATATTCTTTCTATATTTACTTCCTACTGATTATTAATTGATACATTTTGCTTAAGTTAATAACGTCAAAGGATGTTCGAGTTACTTTATCATTCTCTTGGACTTTTTATTTTATACAAGAAATATACTAGGAAACTGATTCTGACATGTATTTATAGATGTAATCAACGTAGCCAATCGAAACCTGTGCAAAGTATCAGTTAGTTTCAGGGGTATACATTTACATGATAACCAAAGGAAAATTTGCCCCATGGTGGGACTCGAATTATCCTACAATCTTTGTCCATGATATGCAAAGCTTTTATGTATAGTGTACCAACAAAAAGGCATGACGTTAAAAATCATCCCAAAACTATTTATTCACATTCCAGATGACATTCAAGCTTTAGAAGTAATCACATTTATGTACCATAAAAATATTTGTAAAAAAATCAAAGCAATTCTAGAAGTTACAAATACCACAGGGTAACACAGAATACGAGAGGTCATAACACGGACGGGCTATTGCTTTCCCATTCGCCGAAGATCAAAATGTAGATAAAGATTACGCATTTTAATAATTTGTACCTTAAAGTGCATAAGAGAAGTAACAGAAGGAAGAGGTAACGTCAGATTTGGCCTGGCTTGACGTAGTTTTGTATCAGAAATGCTACGTGGTAACCCAGAGCTTGAAGCAGAAGAAGAAGAAGAGGAAATCTCACATGTAGCGTCTGAGCTTTCTGGTAGCTCACCCGCATTGGTACGATTGGTTTGATTAGCTAGCTGCATGGAGCTGCAAAAGCATGCCGTTTATCACAATTAATCCATACGCATTAACACCTTTTAATTCTGCTTTTTTCTAGGGCTCCTCCACACCACTATTGCCAGTAAGCAAGTAAGTCGTCCCTTGATTTATTTTTTCTTTCCTGTCTGTGACTTGAAAGTATCAGCGTGACTCGTAAAAATAAACCGTTCCACCAACAGAAAATTCTTAGAAAAAACGTAATTTCCCAGCATCTCACTTTCTTGCCATATCTTGTTCCCAAGCCATGATTGTTTAAAAACACATAATCTAGTTTATAAAATGGGTGGCTAAACAAAACTTTGGGACCTTCGTTGTATGCATAATTGCAACTAATAATAAATGAGTCCAAGATTCTCTAACCAACAACACTGTATAGTTTTATACTCCTACCCTACAATAGTATCACAATCCTAAATAAAATTTGACTAGAGTATAGCAGTTGACGCAATAAAAGCACGTACAGGAGTAACTTCCAACCACAACAGCAACATTTGACTTGTAACTTGGAGCAAGAATAAAAATATTCGTACTTTCCATCTTGCCTGCTTGTCTCCATGCCTGATTAAATTCGATGAAAAAATTTTCAGCCTTGGCTCAGGTAAAGTACAAAGTAAAAAAACACAATATATATATAAGACGTGCCATGCAGCAGGAATCTCGCCAGGTACACTTAAATCATACCACACTTGCCAATTGTAGTTTGTAGTACTATAAGAGAGAAGTTCTACCGCCAAATCTGAAGCCTCTTCTAAAATGCCTCCAGTCACAGTAAAATGATTTTCCACACAAACTTACCATCACCATTTCGACAGCACTTAAACTGAACTACCCGCTATAGCACCCAGTATTCACCAGATAATCTGAATCTACCCCACCATAATGTCAACAAACACATTCCATCCTAATAATCAAAAAATCCCGACTAACAAATATGTAGATACATTGTTAATAGATACCACGATACTGACCGGCTTCTATCGGAAAGTAAAAACATTCACTGATGAGAAAAATTTCGTCTGCAGCACATACATTTCGAGCACATATTCAATGGGGCCAGCTGTTACTTATCGACTAGTTCCGTCAGCCCAATAAAAACATTCTACACTGAGACACTAATCACTTGCTTTGAAGTAGTGAACTAATCATAAGTATAGCATGGAGTGTAAACCTGACAATGAGTTGCTAAGAATTCATTATATTCCAACCACTTGTGTGCAAAGTTAGTGGAGATGTAATAAAGCAGACACAACTATTTTCCTTGCACCAAGTCCTGCATTATTCTGTGAGTACATATACTTGCTCAGTCAATGGTTGGCTACCCACTATTCCAACTTACCCTCATCCACCCATATAACAAACATTCGACACACCGTCTAGTACGTGAATGTCGTGAATGCAGGGGCTGAAATTGCCACAACTTTACCTTTACAGAAATAAATGTATCTCTCTCACTACAAGACTGCGACAATTTCGATGCAATTTTTATAACAACTCGTCGCAGTAGTGGTATGGTATAATGCGTGGAAAAGGTTTGTTCCCCTATAAATAATGGCTGGATTGAATCTTTGCAAGGACTCACTTCAGACACATTATACTATATGACTGCAGTAGTGCCTGCCTGCCGTTCTAAGATGTGATAGAATTATGGTAAAACACAAGTGTTGTTCCAACTACTTACATTTGGTTCCATTTCTACATACTGAAATAAAAAGACCTATGGGAGTGACTCTATAGATTCCTAAGCCAAGCAACCAGCCTCAGTAGACAACTTGGAATCAACGATATGTACAGCCCCAACTACTACATATGAAATGAACAAATTTAACACAAGATCGTTTATGGCAAAATAATGATACCATATCGGTAATAGAGGCATGACTGTGGGAGATAACTTAATGCAATCCTTATAGCTTTTCAAAGAGATAACGTCGGGAAGGAAAAGCGAAAATAGTAAGTACTTCCTTGGACACATTGCTGATCCTAATTCCCTCTCCCCACGAAAAAAAAACCAATTATCCACCTCGTATATGATTCATAAACTTCAGTCTTAAAAATACAGGACAGGCTGCTTGAAGTTAACAAGACTGGACTGGGATCTTTCTCAGTACATACTTACATGGAGAGAGGCAGGTGCAGTTTAAAAGTTTCGGATTCCTTTCTACTTCCTTTTCCATCCTTAAGTACATTAATAATTGCAGGTACGGTGGTTTTGCCCTAATTCATCCCTTATCAAATATCTGAGAACTCGTCCAACTAAATAAACAGGTGCACAAAGTAAGAAATGTTCTTTGATCGCCAATTTTATGAATTAAACTAACCAGTTTCTGTTGTACACATTAAGATGTACACTGTGTTGTTGCGGGACTGAAATGGATGAGCACTGCCCAACTAAACAATAATTATTATTCGCCCAAGAAATTTCACTCTCACTCACTTCTTATTACTGGCATTTTTTAAGCTTCCAAAAGGCGCAAAGAATTATACATGAAAGACTGCTACTACTAAATGATTTTATCTTATAACTAATGAGTCTGTTAGTCTGTATTCTCATTTAGATGCCCATAAAATAACATAAAAAGTAGAAGAAAGATTCACCCCTGGATATTTACACTACTACCATCTTCGTACATACAAAGTTAGACTCAATAAATAATAAGCTACTGTTTTCAACAGCATTAGAACTTGTTTTCTAACTTCATTTCCCTTCTAAGACCGAAATAAGAAATATATCATCAAATAAAAAATTGTTGTACACATATATACATACATACACGCTAAAATAAGCAACCTCAGAGTCGTTGTATTTCAGTTTGCTTGTTTAGTTTAAATGGCACGTGGACGGAAATGAGGATTTCTTACCTGGAAGCAAACTGGGAACAACGCTGTTACAATCTATAGAGGAATTCCATCAAAATTCTCGTATATTCACAGAATCATAGTAAACAGAGACGAAGTCAACAACTTCTGTTGCACTTCCAATGATTCTCACACAGGACTCGATTATTGCAGAGGATAACGGTAAATTCAACTGTTTCACGTACAAGTTCAACATTTTACGGCATCTGTGTGTAACTACATTTATTGGAAATTACTAAAGCTCCACCGTAATAGTATCACAGCATAATGGAACACAAGAAAATTGAAAGGTATTAGAGTTGAAAGCGTTTCTATTTTGCGACAACCACTTCGCGTAACGCATTTCTCCTTCCCTTTGTAGTATACAGATTGCACAGCTGGTTGAATTCCTTGCTTTTTATTGGCAAGGTGAAGACTAAATGTTCTTGATTTATTTACGCGACGCAAATATTATCAGGGGGAATCTATCTACTTCGAGAAGAAATCATCCAAACATTTGGGTCTAAAGTAGAAAAATTTCTTAGCAGAAGCACCAAAGAATTATTTAGGTGTAACTATTAGCACCAAGATAAGTATACGAGTATGATGTACTATAGACAAAAATTTCACAGTGAAGCATTCCTGGAATGACAATGGGATTAAAAAGGGTATCCTAATTAAAGCCTAAGTTTGAGTCATCAACGCTTAAAACCTATCTCCAGTAAGAAAATGTACCTAGCCACCTACCACAAGCTGCTCAATACTATGATTGGCAATAACGTCTTTTGATTGTACTTCCCGTGCACATCCAAAACTTCCAAACTTCAACCTTCCGAAGATGACTGACCTGCGCCACATGTGTACCCTCGCTCTGCCTGCCTTTCTGATTTGGATTAAACCCGCACTTTATGCCAAGCAGTTCTACTTTCGCACTAAAATTCAATTCCCTTTGGTTCCTTCGTTGCTTTCATCGATCCACCATCCCGCGCAGGTCTCCGTCACTCTTTTCTCGGAGTTAACTGTCTCCATATTACATGTTACGACTATGTTGAGCAATAGAGCCATATCCCCAGCTTCCAGTTTACACCCTCCTGGTACAATTTGTACAATATTTGCTTTTCATTAATTTACTGCTATCTTGATGAGTCTGCTATTTTCATCAAAATCCTTCCTCAAGAGTTGTTTCCCTTACAATTTTGATGGCACCGCACCGGACATGCTGACCGAGTTACATAATATTAATGAGTTTTGCATAATTGCATAGCACTGTTTTCATTACACTTACCTATAAGAGGAGTTTTCAAGCTAAAAATGGCCTGGCGGATTTTGCCGCCCACTTGCCCGGTTTAAAGGGAAGTCAGAAAAGGTCGGGACAATGCTGGATATTCAACAACGTGTATAGCAGAATTAGGTTAATTGGAAAGTGGTGGAAATGTGGAAATCGATTGTTAATTACTCACTTATAATGAAAGTCAATTCGTTCAAGAAGACGGCACTTACATATATTGGCAGCCATATGCTCGTAATGCTCTTTATTTTGGTACTTCGGCTTAACTGGTTTCCAAGCGTTTAGCATTCTGGTGACTTTATTAGCAAAGCTACTGAGCAATTTTAAAAGTACTTCATAATTAATAATTTATAATTACATTGTAAGGTAATGCTTATATTGTGGCATCACCGCCTGAACTGTGCAAATGTCCTGCGTAATTCACATTGTAAACATAAACCCACATTACGAACCGCAGATGGCGAAGGCGAAACGTAATGCTCCTTTTTTTTGCTCATTGTATTTTCACACCGGGAAGAGGTAGGGACATCTGTAAGGTAATTTTGCTTCCTAATGTAAGTTAAAACTCTGACGCTGACGCAATCCTGGAGGCGACACTAGACCTAGCGCTTTTTGTCGAATAATTTATTATCGCTTTGAGGGCGGTGGCAGCACCATTAGCAAAGTACCCTTATCCGTACGCCTCTCCGAGCGATTACTTAAAAAATACTAGAGCGATTTCATTCAAACGTTTTGTGGATATTTCCTATACCAACAGTAGAGGTCAGTTCGTAATACATTAAAGTCGGTCCGGCAGTTGCGTAATGCATTTTTACAGGTAATACGCATATACTAGAAACCCCACCAGCCACAATGTGGTTGGAAAGTCAGGTGGCATATAGCAAAAACTTCAGCGATGCCTGCTGCCGCGCTCTAGCGGCAGTTTGAGTTGTTGCTTATGCGCACAACTGAGAGCATTGAACGAACGAACGAGCCAAGATGACTCGGCCAATTTAAATATTTAAGTATTGATGCACCACTGTATTATGTATGTTTCATTCAAATATCTTCAAAATGGGCGCATGGATTTCATTGAAATTTTTATCACGTATCCCTCACAGCCTTGAGTTTCAATATGTTTAAAATAGGTTAGTTAAAGAGACAAAATTTCTTCTTATTGTCATTAAAATGTTGCTAATACAAATGATTTTAATGATAACATCACGCAGTTAGGCAAGTACTTATGATTTCAAAGACATGGGCGTTTTTGAGTTTTAAAAATTTAAAGAATTTGTTTCTCAAACTACTTATCACTTAGTAAAGATTAGATGCCTCTATGCATGTTTGCATTGTATAGTATTATTATTACTAACTATTAACTTTATAGTTAGGTTTTAATTCAGCAGGGGGAAACCCTACCCCCATTCGCACAAATGCACAAAACAAAAGCCTTGAATGGAAAAAGGCGCAGCGTACAAATATAGGGAGGTTTGTCGCGGGACGTTTTGAATGACTTCAATATCATACACTAAAGGGGTCAAACATAGGTCACACATGCAGCCTAACATTGACTTACAATATCATAAATTCTAAACTAAACTCCTAAAGCAAAACTTAAACTCTATCCTTAGTATCCGCACGACTAACAACTTGTGATTTCATTGACAACTCTAGAACTCTATCCATTATATGCCAATTAGCTCACACATTTCGTTGACAAGCTGTATCAAATTGTGTTGAAGGGAGACGGCCAAGGCTGACGCTGACACCGCCCTCCCCGAAGTAACTAAATGATCGCGCGGAGGTTTTTTAAGGTTTACGATAACATCTTCCGGAACATTACAGGAGGGTTTCGTTCAACATACGATTCAACATTTGTGTTACAGTTAACTTTTAAAAAATGCGTTAACTAAATCCTCGCTACATATTTAGATATGGGCGGAAGACGGGCACTTCCCTCTACATGCATGCTTTCACAGTTGATGAGGTGTCAAGTGAAAAATCATAGCATCATTTTAAAAAATCTTAGTTTATAAATACACTAATGTAATTCCGATTATATTTTTTACATAGATTTTTTAATCTGTCCATTTGAGTCTCAGTTCCCAACCACTTCCGAACTTCAGCAAGTAAATATGACTCGCCCTACAATTTTAAAATCTAAAGCATTTGAAGCTATACCACCATCCTCGTTCTTGTGTACTACGATACTCCCATAATAATGTTAGCTCACTTTCCTCTTAGGAACTCATTACTTACATACCTTGTTTTAGGAATTTCTAAAAAATACGACCAACTGAAGTATGTGCTCGTTAAATTGAATATTCAGTATAGTTTGATAAAATCTATGTAATTTTATATTAGTTTTAAATGGACCCACGAACACAATTTCAAGGAACCCGGAATTACAGCCTAACTGCCCAATTTAGCAGATCAGTTCAAACCGACAAAATATGGTGTGATATAATAGACAAGCCTAATTCTAGGACAGCTTGCAAATACTCCCCGCTTTCATGCACGAGCGTTAGCAAAAAACCTTCGTCTGAAAACCGATGTTTACAACTCCTAAAACGGAGTTAACTTGCGTTAAGAAAGTCTCACAATATTTCTAGCTCAAGACCACAAGGAAGTTTGTGCGTAACAACAATTTCAGAGACTTTTTATACACCTGATTACTGGACGAACCTGAATGTTAAACCAACTAGTGGAAGCGTCTTAGCTCTCTGTGGCTGTCGTAAAAATTCAAAATACCGATTTTGAATGTTCCTTTTATTCACGTTATACTTTTTTGAAAATGTTTCATGCCTAGTTCCTATTAAAACGGTGCATCATAACCTTGCAACGGGGGATCCACGTTTTTATCTTACAGCTAGTGCATATATAGCTTACCAGCAAACTTGTTCTGGAATTAGAATTATACATGCTTTCGTATTTTACTCGGTAATTTTTCTCTTAAAAAGAATTATTACTAAACTCTTGAGATTTTCTTCTCAGAGAAAATAAGAGCTTCTGCATTTGGGTATAACAAACAATAATCACACGTTTAACTAGATCAGTAGGTTCACTGTTTCGAATCCATTCCCAAAGTCTGTGCGGAAAAGGCTACATAAAATTTTTATAGCAAGTGGCTTCATTTATAAAACGAATAATAAACGCTTTTAAGGGTGAAAACACTATTAATATACATATTCATACCCTCATTAAAACATATTTTTATGGAATACAAGAATCAAGGACTGACTGTACTCTAATAAAATGGCATACAAGTCTAAAAATATTCACCTAAACATCATTTCAATCATGGCAACTGATTCCAGGTCACAAAAAATCTGGTTGTCTCCATTAACTTATAAAATTCTCACAGAAAACTCAAGACAAAAACTTCAAAAATAATATGTAAATAACTCAATATACATGCTCACACTCCCCAAATTCTCTTAACTTTTACCTTCCAACTATTCGGACTTGTTACATCTTAAACTTATACCCTCCATCCACAAAATTATTCAAGTTCCAACGTGAACAAAACGACGAGTATACGCGACGCAAAAATGCAAAGGCTATCTCAATCAACACTGCTCAAAAGGCAAACGCAATTTCTTGAATTCTTCACATATATTTTTAATAAACTGGCGATGTGCATTATTACATTACTGAATAGATTCAAGCTAACAAAACCCCAACATATTACAGAATTCAACTGCAAGATCGTACATACATTTGAACTCGAATAATAAGTATAGGAAGAACTCACATTACAGCCTTACAGCGTCAATATTATATTAGTGATTTTAAGCACGAATTGGTACATATACAATTAGAACTACAGTAGTTGAGATTTTCAAAGGAGTAATGGTAACTGAAGTCAATACCAGAATCAAAATAAAAACATTATATCCTCCAATGAGTAAACGTCAACTTACAGATGATAATGTTGTTAACGACGGGGCAGATTGACCAAGAGACTTTCTTAACCTCGCAAGGTTTGCACTCCTACCTCTACAATCCGAACCTGTAAAAAAATTCGAAAAATTCAAAAAATATTAATAATTATATTTATTTATAGATTCATAAATTGCCTCCTCTTCAAACCCGTTAACAGAACTCTCACTTCCTAAATCAACTCTCACTTTAAACCCTTCCTATCTCCTCCATACAGTTATTAGACAGACACACAAAAACACACACACAAACATGTACACACTCAAACCTATGAAAACAAACGTGACTCAAATGGAAACCCACCTTTAGAAAGCATATTATTGAGGGCTACCAATAATCAAAAAACTGATTTAATTTTCCTCCGGTCACCGAAATGTGTCCCTTTCAGCAACTGAATCACTAAAATCCTTTAACCCTCATCACAGGAATGGGAAAATACTTGGATAAAATATTAAAAACATTCTCGCTCGTCCTCAAGACTGTAGTGACGGCCAGTCACCGAAACCTTCACTGAATCAATGCATTTTCTAATCCTTCAACTTTGCAGGAAATATTTTTAAACATCCCAGCACAGCCAAGGAATTGTTATTTTACTTTCATCCTGTAGAGGCGCTACTACAAGCCATCTAACGCCAAGGCCTATATTATACGCTAAGGAAAGATAGTCAAGTATGCTTGGCTCACCACTCACTCGCTCACATTCACCTCAGATGCGTTTCTTGAAGCTGTAAAGACCCTTTCACACTTTAAATTCTATTTGTATTGTATTGTATGCATGCAAAGTCTACTTAAGAACTTACGTTAACCCTCAAGACATTTTGTCCGTCACCCACACCACCATATAGGAGACGTATATAAAGTAACATTGTTACTCGCTCTTTTACCCTGAATCACATCCTTAAATGGTCTTATTTGTTGACAAAATTCATTACAGAATGAAGTTAAACCTTTAGCTTTGAATGTAATATTAACTTTAACTCACGGGTAGAAAACTTGCACTTTCCTTCATGTCTGCGATAATTAGAGTCTGAAAGGCACGTTCTTATCGAGCATTGAAAGTAAGTAAATAAAAGATACGGTGCTAATAACTAATTACGTGAAGGTTCGAGCATAGTTGTCTAGTATTGTAACAAGTTGCCTTAATGAGTAATGGCAATTTTGTTACATATGAATGAGCCACGGAAAATTATGCTGGTAATTTTACAACTACTCACTTAAGCAGGTGCATTATATTATCAAATAAGAAAATTCAACCGTTCAATGCCTGGATTGGGATTGCATTGATGTAATTAATTTTTTTCATTCTCCTTTTGTAGGTGGCAAATACAAGCGTGAATGTATTTGAATATATTAAAAATTAAACTTTTAGAAAAAATCATTCCTCTCGTACTGAGATGTTTTCGAATTATTGCTCGTATAAAGTGTGGGTTTAAGATAACGTGGATATGATAAGGGTACCAATGAGTTGCAAGCGTCAATCATAACGGTTATCTGTATGGGTACCAATAACGTCCCAAGTAAGGAATATTTTTCGAAGGCTCGATGAAGTGATTTAAGCAAAGCACCTTTAACTGTAACAACGGTAGCTTTTTATCATGTTCAAGTCAATGTTAAGCTAATGAGATAAGTACCATTGGGTTTATACAGAACAGTAACTACTTTGATAATGATGGGTATGCGCTGTATACGCACTATAGTCCTATTAGTAAATACTCCTATACCAATAGTGAGTCAAAGCAGCCGTCAATACTGAGACACTTTTTTAGTAAATGAGTAAGAATGATTACCAGGTATAGCAGTGAATTTTTAGACGTGATGACCGCTACCAATAATTCCTGTCAAACTACTAAAAATGTTTTATGAATGACTCATGTTGAACCTTAGTTTCAGTTTCTAGAACCACCCCAATATTATTTTATAAATAAAATTTTATTCCGGCAAAATGTTTAGAAATGGTTATAATGACAATTTATTGTTAGCATACACCTGTTTATTTTCTTATTTCGAGTGTATACTTAAACTGCAACTTTAAGGGCCCAGCAGTCACCAGAAGTAAAGTCATGGTGTAATTGGAAAAATCGTAATGTAATTTCGTAGACAATACTTCAGCATTTACTTTCCGATTTTAAAATTAATTTTTCGAAAAGTCGGAACGATGATGACATGATAAATTATGTTATTATGAACGAAATGTGCTATTAGTTTAGATACCAAGTTGGAAATGGGACATAGAATCTTATTTTGATTAAACCGAAAAGGAAATCTGGGAGAGGAAGGGAGGAAAAGATTTAAGCAGCATTTGCTAGTAAACTAGGAGGTATGTGAGCCTCAAATTCTTTAACGTCACCAGACGTCACGGTTATATCCCAAGTAGAACATAATCGTCCCACACTGCCTCTCTCTCTCTCTCTTTGGCATCCATATCCAATACCACCGGATGTTGTTGTTTATTTCATACGGATATTATACTACAGAAATAATTCAAGAGTTCTCATGGTGGTCTCGAATCGTTTAATGTACGTAAAATGTTAAGCATATGGGAATAATCGCGCTAAATCAAGCTATAGCTATAGCACAAGTGTGACGCAGATCACACGACTCCATCTATTTTACCTTCCATGATAATTTCTCCTTAATAGGGCCTAGGGATAAGAACTTGCAGTTTTAAGCTACTAGCAGCAAAAGCAACTAAAAGCTACAGTGTTTGCACAATAAATACCCAACATGATCCAAACAATGGGTGGACAAATACTTTTCACCATCTTCTATAACAACATGAAAAGATAGCTGGTGGGTCTGAACTAATAATTACGATCTAACTGGAATTTGGATTTGGGTAGGCTCGGTGAATGAAATCCAGAAATGAAACTAACCCATACTTCAGTATGTAACTACCCCATTGCCCATTAATTATTTGCAATATGCACTGATTAAAAGCAAAAGTCTCGAGGTGGCATTTTAAAACCTATTGCGCACACACGAGAAAATAATGTCAGGGAAAAATTCTATATAATTAGATGGATTGATGCTTATAATTCCCAAAATAATTCTTCTCAGATATTCTTCCACGCTATTTCTCAATACTTTACACATTGACCTACAATGTTGCATACTTTTGGGAAGAAGGAAGAACACTATGGTGTATCGTCCTACCCCTAATTGCTTAAATCCTGGTGAAGTATATCACTCCGTATCTACTGGATGTAAGTACGGAGGAAAAGTCCTTCAGCTCATACTGAGGGTCGTGTTTGAGAAAAAATTACCTTTGTAAAAATATCTCTCTACTAAAATTCATGAAGATGTGTAATTATGTAAACATAGTAAAAGTAAATAGAGATCTTTGTGATTAATGAATGCGGCTGTTCTCACTGGCTTCTCGTGCACCAGAATGTCTCGTAAAAAATATATATTGTATTAAGTACACGAAAGAAGAAAGAAATGACTCATGGTGAGTATAAATATTTTACCTTCTACCATACTAAATATTTTATTGATGAGTACCTGCGCATATAATATCAGCGCGTTAAATGCAAAATGTGCCAAATCTCCAAATGTCCTAACCACGTACGTAGTAAATAATGATTCACCATTTCAAATAACCTAGCAAATGCTACAATGCTAAGGCGCTGGCATGTTTGTAGGTCGTAGGAAAGAAGTTAGTTTTTTGACTTTAAACACTCAGACGGATCACTGAAATGGCACAAATATGAGGCTATAAAAATATATCCCGGAAGTTTTGTCCTATATGCGTATCGTCAAATTTGTTTGGCTTATTCATTGTATATAATGTATTCAAACGTGATGTACGTAACAAGTCCGTACTTATACAGTTTAGATTATGGTTCAGCTTAATTCAACTATATTCCTCTTTTAGTACTTAGTACTCTGCATTGTGGTTGCATTGGTAATTGTGTTTGTAGTGCATTATTATGTTTCTCAAACCTGAATACGGAAATGACTTTGTATTGTTGTTTGTTGGGGAGGAAATTGTTCCATTAAAGAATACATCATGTTTTGTTTACAGCAGTCCAAATGTAAATTATTTGTTTCTGATGGCACTCGGAAAGAATGGATGGAACAGCGTATGTAAGAGAAAAATCTAACGGGAATAGATTGTACGAGCCTGGATTTTATTAGTTGATGTTTTAAGTCTCAAATGACTTTGTGAAGAATTTATGAAAGTTGCAAGACTATTTAAGCTATTATTTGTTTCAGCTTAGCATGCAGTGAAGCTTATTCGCTTATAATTCTATGAGAAATAATTTATGGCTACCAACTACTGCAATGCCAATAAAAACGAAAGCATAAGCCCATTATTGCACCTTGCATCAACGTACTTACTAACATTAACAGTTCTCGTGCAATTGGATTTTAGTTAATTACTATTAACTACATAGTTATAGGGAGCTAGTGCGATCACTACGCCATAAGGTGGGTAATTTGTCAGTATGTTAAATATTCGCTAAACAGCTTTCTCATGTCACTAAATAGCGGTATTGCCGCTCGTTTTACCGTGTAATTATATATGGTACATACCCCTTTGTCTCGACCGGATGTTCGAAATAAATTCCGGAAGTTTTTATTAGAATAACTTTTGGAAATCGATACTGACATGCCTTACAATCTTGAATTTTGCTCATTGAATGAATAAATATGACTACGATTGACCTAGAGCAAGCAGAAAATGTAAGATTGGTGGAGGTAAAGAAAAAAAGGCTTAGTGCGATTGCCAAAATGACCAAATAAATTGGGTTGACGGGTCTAGTGTATATATTCTAGACCCTGGTAAAGATATTACTGGTTGTGCGACTTTTTATGGTTGATGAATATGTGCGAAGGCTCAAGCCAAGTGGGAGTATCTGAATTACTATACAGTACAGTAGCAATTTGTTTAAATATTCTCCGAGGTACGGAATAGTGCATAAAGGCATTCCAAAAATGTGATCCTGGGAACGATCCAGTGGTGGCATGTTAGTTTTTACTTATTTTAGAACCTCATCAGAACTCACAATCAGGATGTATAGGCATTACTTTTAGTAAAAGAGTTGGGTGTTTGTCTATTGCATTGTAATTTTTTTAAGAATCAGAATCAGCATTACTCGGTGGTGAAGAATCCACATAGTCCTTGGACAGAGACATCTACAACTAAAATGTTTTTGCTTTTTATCCCTTGAAAACTCCCAGTAATTTCAAAAATTTAAATGAAAATAACCTATTCACAAAAAGAACCACCTTATCTATATTTCGAAAATTGTTATGACTGCATTATCGCTTAAACCATCTCGCAAATAGCTGTGTTTTTGCAGAATTTTGATTTTCTAATTGTATGTATTTATTTATGGGGTCCGAGGGTTACCCATTAATAGTTTTCTAATTATAAGAGTAATCAAAAGTTGTGAAGTTTGAAGTCCCAAAAATTGAAAGCTCCACTGTGATAAAAATGGAAGTCAGAATTACAAACATACACCCTAGAAAAGAAACACCTTCATCGCTTGCCAACGACTTTCATCGACAATTTCATGGTAGTGCTTCAACACGGAGCAATACTGACAAAAGGTACTGGCTTTAAGAAAAATTGTATTATTTATATGTAAAGCATTTGCATGATGTGGCCCACATCATGTGGGCTACCAGCGAGAAAACGATACGCTATCAAGCTGCAGGTGTACGCTAAAGCCTGTAACCGGAGAACCTATAGTTGGGTAACTCATTTCTAGTTAAAAATATACATCGCATCTCTCCAGCATCGCATGTATACAATCTTAATCTGAAACAATTGTACACCTGAGTTCGACGTTGCCAGGTATAGTTAACAATTAGGCATGACTGTCGATGTTGACTGCTTCGATAGGCGGGAGTCATTAACACAAATAGCCTGGATCTTGAAGTTACTTTCACTTTACTCTAAATTACGTATTATGTAACGCCGTATGTAATTTACGACCTCCTAAACGTATGAAAATATTTACCACTGTTGGAAAACATCTGCGTGTATAACCTTCGGCACAATATTTATTATGATAACACTTTGGGTTAAATGATCAAAGCGGAATTCCCAAATACTAAGGTTCTAAATTAAAGCCATGCAAATAAATTTTTCGCCTCAATCCCAAAAAATTCCAGTTGCTATACTTGAATAATTAATAATTGTCAACTTTTTCTTTATTGAAAATTCTTATTCTAATACGTTTGTTAGAATTTTTTTCTTATGTTAGTAATAGCTTTTTGACAAGCTTCCATAATGTAATTCCTAAAAATTCCTAAAACATTTTACATTCTACAAAAGTTCTTACATGCATTTATGAAAAAATCAAATTTACGTTTTTATGCAATAGGCCAACATTTTTCTTCGTTTAAAATAATTCTAATTCTGCTATACAACTTCGAGAGACGTGCAGTAAAATTATTTTGGAACCATGTGCGGGAAAAGTTATGTACCGCAAGGCATAGAGTCTTAAAGGCAGCTGTATGCAAAACGACGTTAATTAGATATGCATTAATTTTTCCTTGTGTCTAAGGTTTCTTGTCTATTCCACAAAGAGCGTGTCGACCCCAGAAAATGGACAAAACTTTAAAGTAGAAGTGGAGACCGGTTATTGATAATGGAGGGGTCGGCTGACCCCTAAGGGTTTATTTAACATTAAAATAGACGAATAGATGGGTGGAATATTTGTAGATTTAACGGTCATCTATTTATTATTTTTTGTCCAGTGAAATTGAGTTTATTAAGGAATCTTTTCGGGCGACGCCCATTTCATCCATGCTTTGTTCATGTTAACATTCATCAGCTAAAAAATCAAAAAGGTTCTTTCTTGTACAGCAATTGTGAATAAATTTAAAAACATCGCATACAAAGTCCTCAGATGGACTTGTAAAATTTTTGTAAACACAGAGTTCACTGTGCAGTTGGTCTTGAATATGGTATTTATCAAATAGGTGTTTCCTGGGGAAATCAAACAATCTACATTTTGCGAAGAAATGAAAGAAATTACTTTGTTCATTTTTTGTCTATTTCTTAGGGTCTACACGGAGTACGCAAACAAGCGTTGTAGTTACAGCTACAACTTGTGTGTAGAGGTTGAATGTATAAAAATTACAGCAGAATTTTAAAAAATGAATCATTGTTAATGTAATAATCGTTGATGGGTTAAGGTTAAGTGCAAAAAATATCGGGATCTTCCCATCATAATCCTAATTAAACTAAATTCCAATTACGGCCGTTTGAACTGTAGCTATATATGCAGTACACAAAGGAATTCAAAGGATCACCAATGGCAGGATTTCTTCTTATGTAATTTTCGACTAAAAGTTGTAAGGATGAGTCCATGTCCATAAATATGATAGAAGTAGCAAATCATTATTATTGCTTGCATTAACGAGTGTTTGTTTATAAAATATTTGCATCACTTATTAATAATTTTGGTCAATATTTTGTGTTCAGGCCTCTTAATCTTGTTTAACCAAATTGAGCAAGTGGATAACATGACAAATTATCACTAGTAGACAACTGATTAGCCTTCAGAGATTAAAAGAATGTATGTAGGAATGCGTGTTAAATTCATCATTCAAAACAGGAGGAAAACGCTGGGGTTTCAATTTTACATAATGAATAAGACTATGCCAACGTACTTTATGGACCGTCTTCACATTAGCTATATTTTAAGAAAATATTATCATTATTTATGTTCGTGGCAACAATTAATGTTAAGTCCACAATTTAATATTCACCAAGTTGCACAAGTTTAATATTTCCATGTCCAACAGTAGTTTTCTCAAGAGACGAAACAAGTTTTTCTTGAATGAGTAAAATATTAAATATTATTAACTGAGTAAATTACATATATGTACTTACGAAGCATTTTAGAAAATGTTAACATTTTGCATTCATTCATTATTCAAATCTACAAATTTTTTATCCAAGGGATAAAGCAATACTTTTCAGCTAACCATAAACTGACTCAGCATGTCAGCATAGTTTATTGTAAAGCACACAAAATGTACTTCGGAGTTAGGTCAGTAAATGCAGCTTTTCGTGATAATAATTTATTATTATTCTGGGCATTTATACGAAAAGGCCAGAGTGTCGACTCCCGATTCACATTCTATTGGTAGCTTATATATTCTGTTACCAAGTGTAAATATATACTCACTTATGTAAATAAGTAGATTTGCTTCGTACCCATCCATACTATGCCCATGTAAAATCATGTGTATATTTTTGTTTAAAATGTATAGCATCAGTATTTACTTTCACAACTAGTTCAAACTATTGTTGTAATATTGTTACTACGTACGAGTAAAATTTAATGTTAATGACTAATATATAATAAATATGTGCTTCCGACAAAGGATTTTAAATTTTTGTACGCTTGAAAGCTTATATAAGATATTGGGTTATTTAAAAATCGATTCCTCAGACGAAAAATATGAGTTAGTACATGAATCATTGAATTTATCCATACGAGGACCTATTGATTGGAGATGAGTAAGAATTATCTTACTAAAAGAGTAGCCTCGAAGATGGAAATATTATATAAATACCAATTTTTATGTATTTCTAAGAAAGTACTTACAAACACATTAGTGTTTTTGTGTATCTGGAAATGGAAAAAATTCTGAACTTGTTGGCCGTTACTAACCCCAGTCTGAATGTCTGAAATTTCTTTCAAGTGAGTATTATCATTATTGGCTCTAGATATTTGTTTGCGTTAATTTTTACAAGATTATAGCAGAGAGAAACTTATTGTACATTTGTTGCTACCAATAATAGCATTTGGAGTTAAACCTCTTATTCCAATTTATTATTTATTTTATAATGTAATACAGAAGGAAGATAATCTTCCTTCATGTTTAAACGGGAACAAGCAAAGACCAAAGATGCTCGAGTGATCATCGAAATTTTAGTTCTGTTAAAACTCTATTCAGAATTAATGCATATGATAAACAAATAAAATTTCCTGATTCGAGGAATAACCTGGTACAGTAAAACTATAATACATAATAAATTAAATAAACCACTCTACAAAAAAAGAAATGTATCAGACAGCCTTCCATGTTTTAAAAAAACTAAGTACATAAAAAGAGAATTCCGAGATCTCAATTACACAGGTGTGACAGCGTTTACAAAAGGTAGGTCTGAAATTCAGTCACTGTTTACACATCGTAGGGCCGAACTTACATTTGGAAATTAAAAGCATCACATTGTCCTTATATTTATCAAACCACAATAGGAATGAAGATTTTCGTTTTTAAAGGTAAACTAATGTTAAACGAGGATTCCAATACTTTTAAATAATATGTCGGTTATAAACGCTATGACGCTACAGCAGTCCTATGAATTTTTCCCGAAGGAAGACTATGTGCCAAAGATTCACAAGCTTGTGTACTGACATATCTTACAAACTTATGATTTCCAGAAAAAAAATAAAGTGTTCATTTACGTACTGCAGCAGGCCACTCATAGGCTTCGATACACTGAGAGAAAAGAGTTTCTCATCTTTTTCGGCAAGACATTAATCCGACATAAGTAATTACAAATAACCATTTAATGTCCTATTAATGTCTTTTGGTCAGAATTAGTTTGATAATTCTGATTCCCATTAGTTGGACAAAAATCGGCCAAATCCCCGTCAGGGGGTTTGTGTCATTTATGGATTTGTTTCATAAGA
>JAQFXU010001961.1:0-23994 GCA_034693705.1 Spatulosminthurus flaviceps | reverse complement strand
AAAAGACATAGCTCGGTAACCCCGAGACACGTCACACTTATTGTCTCGTGCCCAGTTAACGATTTTTAACATCCCTGGCCAGAATACACTCAAAAATCGAAGTCTTTTTCCATGAAAAATAGATCGGTATGGTGATAAAATAGACAATATTACGACGATATTAGACGATATTACAATCGATTATGTCTTGCAAAATTATTGTAACATCTGAAACCACACAATATATAATCTGCGTAAAATTAAATGCAAACACACCGCTTCAAATTAACTTCCCGTTTCAAACTAATTGTTACCATCGCCTTGTCTCATACTTTGTTCTTTTAGATGAAATTGACTTCCCTTATGTTTCTGAAATCAAAGTGAACTTATACCGTTTTGATTTTTAAACTGGAGTTTTTGAGCGGAGCTTTATAGGACGCAGCAAAAAGTTTGAGTACTTGTACGGTGGTACGTTTTGATTCTAGTATACCTGTGAAATATTAAAGTACTTCTTACAAGTGCTTGGCGGCAGGTGTTGTGTCGCAAGGTATCTCCATAAAAGTATTGTCCAACATTGAAAGAATGCTGTTCGTCCTCTGTTTACCATGAACACTGGCTTACATTTTTGTGTAGCTACAAAAACGTTGACTTTATTAGTAGCATATTTTCAGTTCTTCTCGAAATTATGAATAGGTTGCTTTAATATTTACCATTGCATTGTGAAATAATTAGAATACGTGGTTAATCAAATCACATTAATTTATCACCTTTAACTCAGGTGATTAATTAAATAAAAAAATAAATTAAAAAGAGGTATTAACTGAGGGAAGTTACTTTAGTCTCTCTCAGATGCGGAAATAACGGATGTTGTATCTAAACGTACATACTTATAAATCCATCCAATTAATTGTATAACGGTTAAAACCTGTGTGAATTTATTGTTAGTATTGCTTCCGTGGGACTGCTATGGATAGCAGTCAACTTCCGGGTTAAAGTCAGCCGAAAAAACCCACTTCAAAAAGCCCACATACTAATCTAGGGATTCGCATTTAAACCTTAAATCGGTGTACGAAACTTCCTGTGCTTGCGTCAACATTTGTTTTTAAAACCGAATGGAGCGCTTTCATAGTCTCACAATATTTGGTGGCTCGAGGCTTGTGTAATAATCCGTTCGGAAAGACCGGAATCACGAAAAAACGTTTTCTATTTACCAAACTGGATTTATTAAAATCCATTGCATACATTTATATTTGAGCAAGCCTATGTTTGTTACCATAGCTCTTACATAAAATTTCAACTTACCCCCTTGTGTAGGCACGTAAAAATATATGCTCTGACCAGTAACTTGTGTGCAAATGTGAAATGTACACAAATTTTATCTTCGTTTCCCGAAAAGCACTTTTCACCGAAACTAAAAGTGTATTATAAATTAGAGCAATTCCATCCGTTTAGCACCAACGTTCCCAGAGTTCAACGTTCCTGAAAATACTCCTGATCACATTCAGTGAAGCAGGACGAAATCTGGGAGTGCTACTATGTTGAGTACCCGAACAATTATCCAGTCTCTAGCCGAAACAAAAAGTAGGTGAACTCAAGTAATAATGCAAATTTCAATAAATTAGACTGCTACCAATGCTGTATGCCCCGATCTCATTTGCACACATCGTGTTCCATCAGCTAAATTCAAATTCGGCGACGTCAGGAAGCAATTAGTTCTATAAGCTCCTTATTTGTACACTCATTTTTGTCCAATATTTGCTCATTCCTATTCATCATTTGCTTTTAGAGAATTTATGAAAAATCGTGGTTGCTAAAACCATCACCTCCGCAAAACCTCCCACGTCCCGGAGGAAGTTAAGGTCCGGAAATGATTAATAAGTAAAAGAAAGATACTCCACCCACAGTTTCATCTCTCTCTCGCTCACTGGCAATGTTGTGCCTTATAACTACTTAATATGTTATGTGTTTGCTCACAAATCAATTCTATGTCTGTAGAAAGTGATAAGCCCTTATAAAGATATAAAGCGTGGTACTTCACCAGGCAAAAGACTGAAAATTTGAGGTCTTCATATAAAGAATAACCTGTAGGTGTAACACATTTCATTGCAGGCCAATATTTCCTCTCCTCAAGTATAAGTGTTTCAGCTTCAGCTAGTTTTCTTTCTACACACAACCAATGCAATGTAATCATGAACACATATGCTTTGCATACAGTTGACTCCTTTGACAGAAATGTCTTTAATGCTCGCAGTCGGCAGTTTTCTTTCGCACATTCGAATGCCTGTTATTTTATAAAAGAGTAGCAAACATATATCCAGGTCCAACCTCATTTCATACCAATTCACTCTTCTGGGAGTTCAATACAAGTGCTATAGAGAAGTTTGCAAGTACTACACTATATGCGAAATGTTTCTTTCCTGCCTTCAGTGCCTTCGTCGAGTGCGTATCTAAACAGTTGTGAAAGTCACAAGATATTATCCAGGAATGTATTTATGCTACACTTATTGAGAAAAATATCCTCTTGAAATAAATTTCCATTTAAAGTGTGATATTTTTTCAACAAGTAAAAAAGACAGACATTCAGAAATGTACTTACAAACATATTATGCATACAAATAAATATTTATATGCACAAACAAATGAGCATTGTGAAATCCTACCGTATACAATACTTTCGACCTTACCACAGAAATAAACATCTTGTCTACACTCGCCTTTCCTCACTAGTAATAATAATAATAATCATTGTATTTATATTCAACACCAAAGGAGCTGATCCATTTGACAAAGAGTAAACGATTTATTTGTGACAGGAGATGACAGAACTTGGCTGTTTTGCCTCACTCTGACAAGTGATAAAGTAGTAACCGCGAAATTGAGAGACATGATCTTCACTATTGCTCCCCTTGCCACTGACAGTCAACTCATGTGAAATGTTTTACATTAATGATTTAAATGTATGACTTACCGTGCATAGCTATAGCTATCTAGAGTGAAAATGTACGCTCATAAACATAAATTTCCATGAGTACAAATATAAATTGCTACGTGCATATAAACATTGTTGTATACGTCCACATGTGTGAAACGTACTTAAACGACAAATGTAACTTTCAAAATATAAAATACTTTATAGTTGAAGAAGAAGCAGAAAAGTCAATTCTGCTCCTTGGCTTTGACAGGAATGGCGTGTATTGTCATGGTTATTGTTGACGAGGATTTGCTAGAGTGGAAACGGTTGAAAAGTATAACATTACACACTGCATCATTTATATAAAGGAAAAGTTTCCTTCAATTTCCCTCTCCGTCCGTATCATATCATATCATCGTCAGTGGTAAAATGTAGCATCGCTATAGCACAGCAACAAAGTGTAATAATACTCAGTCTGTCAGTACTTACACCAATCTTTTCCGTCAATGATACATGAAGACGAAGAAGAGGACGTTTCGTTTCACAATCCTAATAACATGATCAATATCCCTTTCGTTTGCTTTCTTTGCCCATTCCTGCATACCTATAAGTACCTTTACATAAATGAATATACATATATATTTGACTTGCAAATGTACTCCGCAAATGTACTCCTACAAATTTCCCTTTTCTACAGAGACTCCTCCTGGTACTAAACAACGTCTTTTCCTTTTAGAATAAACTGTATTTATGTGTGCATGAAAAAATGTGCACATTAGGAAAAAAATATTAGAGATTAGGAAAACATATCTAGTAAAGGAGAGATATAAAGAGAGTGCAGGAGCAGGAGTTCATTCCTACCTTTTGCCCTATCTTTCTCTATTTTTTTCAAAAGGTTAAAAGTAAAATACATATGTCTACCATGCATACAAAATTATGATTCAAGATTTGTGTTTTCACGCCGCAGCTATAAATAATGTAGTTCAATGTTATTGTTCATAAGTGCTTGTGAGAAGTAAGACCAAGGTATTTTAATATCATTGCACTAGATTTTTTCTCCTTCATGAATGCAGCTACAAAGATACATACACACTTACCAACCGGACAGGACAGCCATTACTCTTACTTTCAAAATTAGTCGTAAAAAGTGTGAATAATCGGGGAAAAAACTACTCTCTTCTTGTCCCGTACCAATAACCACCCCACATAAATATAATCTTATGAGAATGACCGTTTCCCCATGTAGTACACCAAATAATACTGGCAAATTTCCCTCTAGACGAATCGTTTCTCCTCCGTAACTGCACCACTGACAACTGACAATAATAACTGAACACTAAAGTTAAACAACCAAGTTTGCACCTTTAAACATTGCTAAATAACTTCAGCATTTTTTTATAAATTCTAGTTATTCACATATTTGAATTTTAACTGCAATGCAATGTGAAAACGGAATGGCTACCACTACATGATTATTTTCGCAGATATTGCATACGTAAACATCGTAAGAATCCTATCAAGTATAAGACCACCAGAAGATATTAACTCGAGCAGGACAGATTTCCATGATAAACCGTAAAGATTTTTCTATAGCACCGAAATCCATAGAAATTACTCTTCTAAACACAGTTCTGCAGTTAAAATTAACGACTACACTTTTATTCTTGTACCCACATGATTTTGTTTTTCATTTCAGCTATTAAATTTAACCGAGCGATTACCTCTGTAATTTAATTACACTGACCGCAGTTTAAATACCCTGAAGCCACGGCAGTTTTTACGTCTGACCAAGGAAGGATGAGATAATAACCAAAACCGAATGCATATTAGACGGAAGGAACAAGCACGTTTCTTCCATGCAATCAACACAATATATGTAGCATAGTCTATTTTATGTATGATAATGTTACAAAATTTTTGTAAAACTGTCGGCTTGTCAACATGACGTGTCACACATGGAAACTGAATAAGCATGTGATTTTATCCATACGGAATTCAGAGTGAACGTGAAAGTCAAACTAATGCGTAAGAACTCTGTCTCTGTGTATTTACATATTTTTCAATGTGTGGCGATTTCTTTTAACTTGCTACCCTACGATTAAATATCAATCACTCTTATGCACCACATAATGTGTCAAAATACCGTTTCCCTATTACTGCTTGTATTTCTCTTAACCTTCGCATAGTAAAGATGCCATTTAAAATTCGATAGTGTCATCAACATAAATCATACATTGTCAAATAGCAGAAGTCATTTGAAAAATTAGGGCTTAATACCCTTGAGCAATCTATAATCAAAACTACGAAAATTGCTTTTCGAAAAGACAGTCAGCCAGTCAGCCTTTTGCAGAAAGCCATAACCGTCATCTATCCGTCTGTATAGCAAAGGAGACCCCTCCTACACCACGACGGCTGTGTAAGGACTGGTTTTACCCAACAAAATTGCAATAATAATCAATTGAAAGCAGAGATGCATAACATGAAAAATTAGATTAGAGTGAAACCCTAGCAACAACGTCGTGTAGATATCGTATACTAGTTTTCAGTTAAGATTGGTAACAGAGAGCTCTCAGTTCTTAGGTTTTAGGCTTTAGGTAACTATGTTTTCAATGCTTCCAGAGGCAATATCATACGAACTACTGCAGAACGTTAAGTAAATAACATAAAAAGATTTCTTCGTCACAATCAAGTTGGTATGCAGTTGAAAGAATTTTTTCATCATGTTTAATTTGTAAAAGATGAGAAAAATAGAAGGAAAACGGGAGATGACCCACTATTTCGATTGCTTGAAGGGCACGAACTCACATTAGTATTCCTCAACATGCTTCACACACCACTTCTTTCAAAGAGCTAATTGCTATACAAATTACAAGGAAAACTTATTGTTTGTCACTTTCAACTTCATTTTTTCTTCAAGCTCCAATCAATCCTCCTGACTCTAACATATGATTATTTCTATTGCGATAACTACAAGAAAGAGTCGATAGTAATAAATTATTACTCCTCTTGAGGATCAAACAATTATAGGAAAATACTATATACTTACAACTCTTTTCATATGACAAAATACGATTTCATCAACGTTGTAATTTTAAAGATGCCCTTCTAGTGCTAATACAAATAAAAAGGTGTATAAGATAATACGATCCATATACAGCAGCTACTAACTTCGGCTACCAATGAAAAATGCATTCAAACGAGTAGCTATTACAAAATAAACATTGTGTGTATGTCTGCTACAACGTATCAGGTCAGGTTCACAATGTTCATCTTAAAGGAAATGAAGCAATAGCTACATGGCTCATGTGTTTTTTGTCAAAATCATCATTTTTAATTAATAACATTTAAAAATAATCATTCTAAAACTCCAACTTGTGATTTCAATAATGACCACAAAAATAGTGATAATTTCCGACTATGAATTTTATGAATTTTCCCTTATTTTCTCATGGTGTAAAACCCTGTTTTTATAGTCAGGAGGCGAGACTGATGCTTTTTTCATCGAATCATACCAACACAACACAAGAAACTGCTTCTTTTAAAAATCGTTCTACGTTTCTATACGCAATACACAATTCACTTTCTATTCAAAATAAGTAGTAACAACAGCAATTAATATATCACTCCAATCTGCAAGAAAAGTCTGACTTGAATTCTTCGTCATGGAAAATAAACAATACTAATAAATTACACAAAAATTAGAATAGAAACGCCAACGCTTAGGTAATTATTTGGTTTCCCAACTACGCCAATATTCTTCCTAAGCCTCAGCTCTACAATACAACTGCCTGCCGTAATACTCCTTGAAATGAAGAAAAAACGCATGAAAAAAATCAGCTTCACTCAAGAGCATCACGGTTTTTATACATTTTTAAAAACTACAGCGCAACGCAAGCAGTTACTATGAAATGGTATTCATTATTTCCTCAAGTACATACATTAAAACAACAATAAATACGGGCCGGGCGGTTGATAGAAATTGTATTATGCAAATCTTTGTATTAACATGGTTAATTTCTTCAAATTGTAATTGAAATAAATAATATCTAATAAAAAATATTTATTGATATTGGACATTAATACCGTTACATTAATCATGTTGATAAATAATTGTTTCGAAAATACAATATGCAAATAAAGCATGTGCGAACTAAATACAACCAAGTACATTTAATATAAAAAGTCTCAACAACGCAGCAATTAACTGTAAAAGCTGTATGTATAGTTACGCAAGCTGGGAACCTACCACCAAGTATATACTTTACATGTAAGAGAATAGAGGTCAGGAAAAAGTAGATTAGTGGATTATGTACAGCTAGCTGCAGAAAAAGGGTCTGAGAATCGACCAGCACTGTTGTTGTGTCCCACAGCTCTCAAAAACAGGCGAGAGAGGAAATAATGCACGAAGGCATTTTCCACCAGTAAACAATGAGAGCAAAGTGTGCTTCTATACGGTGTTGGCCATTAGTCTAAGACAGAGCAGGAGGGGGTGGTGGTTGTATTAACGCTACATCCTCAGTGTACTGAGGACTGAAATCACCATCTTGCAACAAAACTAAAAACATTTCTCTTAAATACCTCTACGCAATAATCACACTATCGGCTGTTTAAACGTGTGGTGGGGTTGCAGACAGCAGATTGGCAAATATGCACATCGCAGAGGGAAAAATCACTTCGAAAGCACTTTCAGTTCGTCAGAACAGAACGGTAAACATGTACTCCAGTCCCGCATATATACAAAAACCTGCACACCTGCATTAAACATATTTAAAGCTCACCTGCAGTTACGGCCAGTGCTTACTAGTCACGGATCGAAGATACTCCAACGGTTTCAATAAAATTATTATAATTTTTGGCAAGCTGACCACAAATTTTTCTCACAAAAACATACAGACTTGCCTGCTCCTAAACCTGGTGACCATAAGTTAATCAAACCCCTTTGTGCATGCCTCCTTCAAAAGATCTAGTTACTATTTTTTCTAAAAAATGTTTCGTTCAATATTAAATTACAAGTGAACTGTCAATTGCGTGCTTGGATACAATCCCTCGGACCATTATCCCTCCGAAAAAATCCCTCGGAATATAATCCCTCTTAAAACGGAGATATTCCCTCCCATATCACAATTCAATAGCAATTGCTATGACGACAATTTTACCTGGTAACACAGAAATACCTCTGGCATAATAGTGCTTTCTGATGCAGTTTAGACAGAAATTGAATAGAGTTATATACTTATACGACAAATATAGGCTGGTCAATTTCAACTTGGGCATTTCTATTTCTGTTTTCGTTAGTTTGCATTTTAACTATCTACAAATAAACTTGGTTGTCAGATCCGCTGATCAGCGCAGATCTATCCACCATCTAAAACCCGGTGGGAGACCCCCTTTACTGGAACCCAATTAATTAGCACAGTCTAGGAATCCTGTTCGAGTACTTCTTAGACAACACTCGAAACAGACTTTGGCAGCTCCACTAACTAAAAGCTTCAGCCTTTTTCCATACATTAATGCCACCCATTAAATCTTTTTAGAACAAGCTGTCGATTTAAAACAAAATATCATTGCGAAAAACCTTCGTTGCTAAAGGTCGATCTCAAACTTTCAGCATTACTGAATATTATAGGGCTGATTCCATGCATGGCTAGTACATGAAATATCGTTTCAAATCAAACACTCGTACACATTGAATTGACTGAGTGAGTGTAATATCTTTTAGATGAGAAGGATGACTAATTTGCTCACTTATATACCAGACGAGCCATGTGTACAATAAACAACTAAAAAACTTATATGTGAACAAAATCCGCAAAAAATAATATTGTTGTACAAACAGTTTCTCCATACAAGTACAACTTCACAGTTATAAGTAAAAGTTTCGTATGCATGAAAATCCTATAGTTAGTTCACACGTACACGCATTGTTGTCATATGCATATAGTGACCACTCGCGTTAAAAGCTTGGAGTTAATACATAGGTTTCTATGGCAGAAATAATACTGCTGCTCCAGGCAACCCTTGTATCCTTTTCTTGATATTTTCTGTTCATATCTCATCATATTTTTTATTATGTAGGAGCTATACCTGCGTAGCGTTCTTTCAGTCTTCTTCTACGTACGTATGTATATTACTTTGTTTGTTAAGAAACGCGAAAGGTTCTTTCATATTTAAAGCACAGGAGGGTGTGCGAATCCTACAGTCCTACTTTTATGTATATAATCACATAAATCTGTAGAGAGTAAATTCAAGAGCCCCTTCACCTCAACTTCTTTCGCAATGACGCTCCTCATCGCTTTCTCTTCTCACCTGGTTGCGGCGAGCACGGTGGTGTGTATATTTCTGTGTTTACGTGGTCATACCACCACCAATACCAACCCTGCCGTTTTTCTGCCTACACTATACAATGCTCGCAATCAGGCAGACAGTTTTCAGTTCACTCCTATGCATCCCCCTGGCATGAAAATCATAATAGCTATATACCAACCGTAGTGCGTTGCATGTATACAACTGTCACTCGATACCAAGTAAAGTAAGTACATGTATTACATGCAGCGTTCCGTGCCTATAGCTACAATAAGAAGCGAAGGACACAGTACTTGCGTATACGTATGGTTAGCAATTACATGCAGATACATATGGATTAGGCCAATAAGCTCCCATTGTGTATGATATCATTTGGACTTAAAAAGCATTAAATTGCAATACTCACTGACTGCAATATTTCGAGATACAATATACCCAATAAATATACTGAATGAGTGCTGCAATTTATTCGCAAGGTAACGTAGCTTTCATACTGACAGAATGAAGAAACAAATTCCTGTACACTGTGATGACATTACGGAATGCAATCAACGTTTGAGAAGTGTAACAATTTTTGATGACACTGTCATATATTCCTTCTGTCAACTTACACCAGAGCAGAAGTTTCAGACCGCTCCATGTTGTTGCGTCAACGACTTATATCGTCGGCGTCGGCTAATTTAAAAATGGACCACAACTTTGAAATGAGTTTTCAAAAAGGGGATAAACCGTGGCCACCTGAGCAGCGGGAGTGGAAATAACTTCCTGAACTAAGCCAATGATATTTTTAAATGCCTTTATTAGTCATTATTAGTCTTTCCAATTTAAAAATGGAATCCCTTTGATTCATGGAGGTAACGAGGCAGATACATACAAGCATGAAACCTTGCAATACAATATACTAACAATAAAGCCAATTTTCGGTAAAATTAATCAACTGGTTGTGTAAGCTCCAAGTTTCGGCGAAATTACAGTTCTAGAATTCGAACAAGAATCATAATGATAATAATTTTTACCGAAACGATGAATATTTCTTTGATAAAATAAATAAAGCTGTAGTTTGTTCTCAAGACCTTCAAAAATAACTGCACAATAAACAATAACAGTAATAAAGTAATTTGGCTTCCAAAATAACGTATGTTCTCTTTTTCATGCTGATCACGACTTTTACAATCACAGTCAATCAATTTCATCAACAAATCATTTCCACGCTGGCGGGCAAACTGAATTTCTTTACTGCGTATACGATAAATACGATTCATTGCCCAAATTGGAGGGCAGGCGCTAGTAAATTATGCATGCATTCAAATTGACTGATTCAATGAGCAGGCTCAGGTTTGTAGTTTATGCCACGTTATTTTAGGGCATAATTCTCAGTATAATTTGTATGAAGTAAATGTTGAGATACGACAAGGCCATAGCAACACAGCTTTCTAACACTCGATTCGGAGTCCGAACACCCAGCTTACTCAATCTGTTTAAATATGAGTTCATGAACTGTATGTGATATAGTCGTTGGTCGATCAGTCAAAACTAAACCCAAGCAAAGTAATTCGCAAGTGATTCCCCTGCGCTTGCCCTCACGGTCAAAAGGGCACTACTTCTGACACGGTCTCATTAAACACATTCCTGCTGCTTCAATAATATTACTTGCCGTGCCGAACTACTGACTTCAATTTATTTACACACTGTGATAGCAATGTTAAAAAGTTGTTATTCATCTATATTTATTCCTGTACCTATTAATTACTCTTGGGTAAGCATGGAATCTCTCTAGATGGCAAATGGCAAAACTTTCCTTACAACAATAATAATTTCAGTTCATCTACCGTGCATTTTATGCCATGTTCAACTTTTTTATCGTTTGTTTTTATCATCATAACTTTTTACAACAATTATTATTATTACAATTATGTGACTATGTATACGCACTTACTTATCTCTATCTCTACACAAAACTTAAAAATAAAAATCCTTATTTGCTGCATGAACTTTTTTCCTTCCTCACAAACATAAATACATAATACATTTCCAGTCACAGTCGAACACGTAAAAGTCCAAGGAATAAATGAATAAAGTAATAAGAAGTACTAATCAAAAGCAAGTTCTATTCCATTTCTCCTTACAATTAGTATAAAAACTAAAAATCCACATTACCCCGCTCTTCACCATCACAAAAATTATATCACTCAGAACCATGTAAGCATGGAAATCTCAAACAAGATTATAATTTTCCAACATTTAATAATATATTATCTTCCTTACAGTCCTTCCTTTACAATGCTAAAAGTGATTGTAAATGCGAATGATTAAATGTGTTACCTGTTACAGAATGTATTTCATTGCGACTTTGCCCTTAAAATAAAAAGGACTTCATGGTTAACTACAATTTGATCGACACTACTCAATCATGAATTCAAAAATGTTACAACTATTATTGTAGTCACGAATTGATTTGACTTTTCAATCACATGAATTGATATTTTCCTCTTGCCCTCCATGTAATTCACACGTGAAGAACTTTTAAAAAGTTTGGAATAATTCTGAATGGCAAATCAGTGTTGGGTTGCAGTTCGATTCGGAAATGTAATTATTGAAATTTACTATTCATAGATAGACACTGCGCTTAAAATCAAAGAAAGCAATCCCTGCTGATGTTAACATAAATATTTCAATAAAGTATTTTTTGGAAAGTCCCTAAACTTTTCTGATAATAATTAGTTTCAAACCCATTTTTTATTACCTTTAAATTCGTGGCCATTTTTTCATTTGTGTAAGAGAAATTAATAGTTGACTTCCAATAAATCAATGATAAGAAAAAATGGGTAGCTTAGTGAGTCTCAAGCTCTTGATAAAAATAATAATTAGATATACAAGTAAAAAGGCACACGATCTTCCACAGAGGAGAAAATAGCACGGAATGTTCATCGGCATCACGCCCGATGCTAGAAAAAATTCGATTGATGAACAGGACGAGACTCCGAAACTTCATCAAAGTGAGCGATAAGTAAAAATCAATGCGATATGAGAGAAAGGGAGAAAAGTCAAAGGGAAGAATCAACAGTGAATTTTAATTCCGTTTCTACCTAATTCGCATCACGTAATTGGTATACTAATAGGCTAATGCCCATGTATACATATACACATGCATAACTGTGCATTACATTTTAAGTAGGAAAAAAATGATTGCAGAGTAGCAAACTAGTAATAAAGTATAAGTAAATATAATCAGAAGTGCTCTTCAATTAACTATCAAGAGCGTGACAAAGCCTAGCATGATTTTTAACTGTCTAGTGCAATACTGGAGGGAGTAATACCATTGTATTGCCAATACTTTTGTGTGAATTAAATTCTTCTACCATATTATTATTATTATTATTATACCTTTTACTATATGAGTAGAATAAGAACAACAGGTGAAAAATCTTGCAAGGCATTAATGTTAAGCAAGCCACGTAAAATCTATCAAAAGCAAAATCCATACTGCGTTTTCTACCAATTTTCGCAACTTGTTTTTCTGCATCTATTGAAAATAAAATATTTGCGACAGAAAAGAAGAAGCATACATTATGATTCAGCAATCAGCCTCTTCATTTAGTACACACCAACGTCTGCCCTTGCCTTATAGGAGGAGAAACATTTGTGGAGGTTACATATAAAGCTTACTAATACAGTGTGTCTTACTATTGAACTTATGTGTGTGAGCTCATACATGTATATATATATATATATATATATTTATGTGACAAAGTCTGTTGTGCCCTAACCTAACTCTCGATCGTGCTTTCTTCTTATCCTAACAAGCTAATTCTAATTCTTTCTTTTAGCGAGCAAAAAGATAATAATAAAATACCTTAATGGGCACTCAAAACTGCAATAAACTAAAGCACATAGATTCACATCCATTGCAGTACTTACAATAACTTGTACAACGTCATAAAGAGAAATATAGAGACTCGATTTGCTTTATTGTGCTCACACGGATTGTTTAATCCCACAGCAAAAGTTTATGCTTCTTGTGATATTTAGTCATTGTACTATTGTACATACATGCATATGCAATACAATGCAAGTCTCTAGGCTTCACCCAATACATAATATTATACACCCTAGTCATTTCCAAATTCTATATCCAGTTAGCCAGCTAGGAAATCGTAAGCACAAGTATGCGTCATTAATGCGCTTACGCCTGTGAACATAAACTTAAAGGACTGTCAAATAAAGTGTTGCGTGGTAAATAAGTAACATACATGCCTCCTGTATACGTAAGCACTAACTATAAGAGAAATTAAAATTTGAGGGTGACCACTACCTTTTAAGAGCATCGTAATAATGGGGCAATGCATGACAAAGACATAAAGTCTATGGGCTCGTGCAGCCCATGCAGAAATAAATACACACACACACACCTTCTGGCAATTGCTTGAAGGTACAACATATACATACTAGAAATTCGCTAGACCCTGTGCATACAATGATGGAGGTATACGGACATAAGCTTTCAGTGGAGTTAGATGTCGAAACGGAAACCAAACCCAGCAAGACAACAATTAGTTTTATTCTTCTTTGCTACAACTATTTACTGCAACATAAATAGGCAATTCCTTCTCCTTCTTGTCACAATCTCTTGTATGCCCTTTTTATCTTTCAAATTCTCTTCCCTCGTCATCTGAAAGCAACAACCAACTGCTAGTTAAGTTATGCACGCATGAACGAAAGTTCACATCAAAGCAAGTACTTATTTTATCAACAATATTTTTCTGCCACATCCTTCTGCTATTAAACATATCCTGCTTTACAAGTCATCCCCTTCCACGTTGAAACATTTCCAAGCCTTTACGTCAACAACTGAAACAGCTACTACACATCTACCGCCTGTCCAAGTACACAAAAACCGACAAAACCAACACATTTTTTGATATTCAAACAACCAAATATGATTTTTAACTTCAAGTGGCTTTTTCAAAGTCATGCCGACTGGGATGTATATGGTGGGGCATATGGGAGAAAAACGTTTGAAATCGTAATTTGTTGGAAGGCTCCATTTAAATGTTATGGAGCACTAAAACAATGAGAAATACATAAATCAACGAAGACAATCACAGAGTATGGGAGCATGCCAATACCGTGAAATACTTTCAACTCACTGATGACCACATCCATGGCAATGAAGGCGAATAATTAATTGCCTTACAGTTACAGCAGTTCTTGCTCGATGCTATAAGGTATCCGTTTTTTAATATAAAAAATAATATCGAGTTCTACGACAACTACTGAACAACTGAAACTACTTGCATGACGAATTGACGAACAGTCCATCTATCCATACGGAGACATTACGTTCATGAAGTCATGAATACGTACTCGATGGAAGCTGCGACGCTGCGAGTACTGAATAGTATGTGACTGGCGTGTCCCTTGCCGAATGAAGAATTTTTCGAAAATGCAAATAAGCCTTAACTTTACAAGGCAATCGGACATTTGCATTAGAAGCAAAAAGATTTTTTCAACTTGAAAATGTTACATACCTGGAGTTTGGAGGTTGTTCGCAGAGAAACCAAGCTTATAACATGCAAGCAGCAATTACTCTCAAATCAAATCCTACTTACTTACAGTAGTGCATAAGTTGTTCAGAAGTGAAAGTTCATGCCTTTAATTAGTACATACAAATTTACCTAAAATCTTCTACCACCTCATCATTATTATGGTTTTTTGCAACAACTCTTCATAAATTTGCAGTGTTGATCAGCATATTCAGCATGCAATTTTTGACATTTCTACTACACATGAACTTTTAGATTACGACGTAATCATTACGTTATTTCAAGGTAAATAGATCCAGTTTCATTGAAATTATAATATGTATCACTGCTCTTTTACAACTAATTCCAAAATTGCACATGTGCATTTTAGCCTGCTTCTTTCTTGTCTCTTAGGGTGGGCGCACATAGAACCCTTTTCTTCCGTAACCGTAAAGTTTTTTACGGTACGGAAGGAACCGCACAGATAGAAACCATTTGGTTCCATTGAAAGAGATAAGCATTGCGAGATACGTTTCTTCCGTATTACGGAAGGAAATTTTTACGGTTACGGAAGAAAAAGATTCTATGTGCGCCCACCCTTACACTATAAAATAACCTGACAATATTTTTGTTCTCCGCAGGTTTGCTCCTTGATAGCCTCGCATTAACAGTTTCGTAAATTATTACGACGTGGTTGCAGGTGCAAATAATTTTGCCCAGAAATCTAATCCCCAACTTTACACTCCTGACATTATATCAGTAACTGCCCAGCTTTAAACAATAATGGTAAAATAATAAATTGTTACTTGCATCTGTCTGAAGTAAGATCTTCAACGATGAATCACATTAAATTGCCCAAAGAGGAGTCCAGCCTGTGGCAAAGGCCTGACTCCTGATCACCTTCAAAAACTACAATTTGGGATTTTATGGAACCAGTTTATTTCTACACCACGGAATAATAATGCTGCCAGTGGGAACCGGAACATCTACTAACCTACTATTCTTGTGTGCACCAATGATTACAGAGGACTTTTTGCAAATCTACCCATTACAGTGCCAAGCGAAGCTAGCAATAATTAGCATGTATTGCTTTACAGTTTCACTGTTATTTTATTAGGTATATATTTACCAGCATACTTAGTTAGCTTAACGTAAGTTAAAACAAACTACATGTTCTCAGCAGCAAAAGAACCATTATACAAAACATATGCCAACTGCCAATAGCTATTTCTTACATAAAGATTGGTTTGGTAGGCGCAATAATTTGATTTCAGAACCTATTCCTACACTATACTGGTTACAAAGTAATGTATTGGCACGTGTAGACAATATGTTAGCACACATGCTCTTATATTTACATACATACACCACTAATACAAATAGTAACTATGAGTGGGAAATGTCGTATCTGGCTGAGGATTATGCATAAAAATGGTTGACGGTCTTCTTTTTCCAACTCCTTGTTGGAGTCTCCGTTTCCAGTATACTTCAATACTTACAAAGAAACTTACTCTAACTTTAAAAGAAAAAGCAAAAACAAGGGACCTTGGCGGACCTTCACGGTTCAGGAACTACTATTTCGCGTAGCTTTTAGAATACAGACATGACTGACGTTCAGTTCAATACAAGTACACGGAGAAGCTTTTGGAGAAATTTATTAAATTACTGTATCACATCTCGGGAAAGCTATATTATCAAAAAACTACACTTCCCTTTTGGAATTCCATCCTCCTGCCTCCTGCTTTCCTCCGTAGTATTTTTTATCTTCAAAGCTGACTTACTCGGGGCTTCCTAAAACTTTCAACATCAACTCGAGTATTGGGGACTTGGATTTAATTCCAAATTAGAACAACTCCCGAGTCTGGAAAAACTCTCTCCTACTTTCTAAGTCTTTCTTAATACCTCTCTGATGCTACCTACATATTGAAGGGAAACATACTCTCGTAGTAGTAGTAGTAGTATCCATAGCAATTGCATGAAGAATAAAATTATAGCTTCAACTTTCACAAATTAAAACAAAGCCCTACACAGTAGATTCCTTCAAAATTCAGACAATGACTTATAGTAACTCCGGTAGGATTTTCATGACCATTCATTTTTCTAGATAGCTACAACTAAAGCCAAAGTTAAAGCTCTTCTATAAAATTTTGACCGAAGTTAATTGCATTTGTCTTTTCTTTTGTACTACACTTCTTCATTGTATTTGAACACGGAGATGTAAAATACTTACAATTCCGCCCACTCATACACACACAAAGGTATTCAGATCTCATAACTGGATCTGGAAGTACATTTGGAAATGAAGTAGGTGGGTAGATTTCCAGGAGCCGTGACGTAAATTAATTTACATATATACATATATGTATTCATATACATATATTGATATAGACCCAAGTGCAATGGAGAAGTACACTGCAAACAAGTATTCAGCAAGCAGCCCGCCTCAGAATAGGTAAAAAGTTCCCTCTGAACTCATATTTATTTAGGTGTATTACCACAAGGGAAATGAAGCTGTGGATAGAAAGGCAAAGAGGAAATACGTGGAAGTAGAAGAGGACGCAAAAGCAAATGCATAAAATTCCTGAAGCAGTAACAAGGATACATAGGAGATGCTTTTGCGGGGAGCAGGTAATCAGTGCAAGGCGAATTGGATACTTGAGTGTGTAAAGGAGGAAACCAAAGTGAGTAAATGGATAAGATCACAAGATCATTTTTGAGGCATGTAGTGTATTTCCTAAACCTTATTGTACTTCAGACTTCAGGCTCCTAATAGGCAGCAATACTTGCGGTTTCTTCAAATGTACCACGGAGAGCTTCTTCCTCCTCTGTGGTCACAGTTTTCCATCGTGTCTCTCTCCCTTGCTCAGACTGATATTCATTTCTCTATTCAGGGAGAGATCCACGTGAAATTACACCATTATGATACAAAGATGCTGGATTCATGCAGTATGTAAAAGAGCTGCTCTACTAAATTCAAATACATACAAAGTATGAATAAAGTCCAACCACTGCTATTTCTACAACCCCATTTTGCTCGTCTTTCCTAAAGACACAGTACGCCAGTGTGGCTTACGGTCTGCTACATCATTGTCTGCTACTTTGTACAATCTCACGAGAAATGCATTTTTTGCTTCCTTATTTCGTCAAAATGGTCTTTTGCAAGAACCTTTTTATGTGGATATGCAAACTATGTAACTACTAAGAACATAAAGTAACCATATATAAGTCACTAGTTCGCAAACCTTCATACAGCTTCCCCATATGACTCTTTTAGCAGCTCAACCAACCACCCTCCTTCAAATATCTACTTTAAAAAATCCTTTCTCTATAAGGCCCCCTTTCATTATTAACTTCACTGCTTTCCGTCTCACTGTCACTTAAACATCTTCCATTACCTTGTCTTTATTGCTTGATGCGTATACAGAGTTTTGTAGTATCGTCCAAATTTTCTGTCCATCCCAGTTCATATTCTAGATTTTTCGGAGCAGAAACAGCACTAAAGAAAATACTACCCGCAAAAGGATAGTGGTTCCCGGCGACAATTATTGCCTTTGCCTCATCCTAATGGACTAATTTGCATAGCACAGGCAACAAGAAATAAACGTTAGAAAAGAATTTTGCAATAGCAATTTGTAATATGGAAAGAAAATATGAATACCTGGGATGTGCTCACAAATGAAAACAATTAAAAACATTATAATTCTATTAACTTAAACATTTGCTCAAATTTTTCAAAGACGCATCAAACTTTAGTGTGCGAGAAGGAATTTTTTAAATTCCACACATTTTCCTACGATTTCCCATAGCCTTGTAGTTGTGGTACACTAAGTGCACTGATGGGATTACTAACTGTAAGTGCTACTTATTAAAATGAATATTGCTTTCAATAAAGTGAAATGGACTCAAGGCACAAAATATAAATAAATGTAAGGCTCCACGAGAGAAAAATGAATTTTTCTCTCTGACGTCATTAGTATTCAGAAATTAGTTTTCCCCAGAAAATAGCCTCCAGTTTCAATTTATGCGCAAGCATGCAATCGCGCCTTCATTTCCCTCATTTCCATAAAAATAATATATGAAAAATTAGGTTTTTATGCTACTACTTCGGTGTACAACATCATACAAGTAACATATCATCCTAGAAAGCATAAATTAAGGAATACACATTATCTGTACAAGCAGGCATAATGCTGCACTTTTTTCGAAGCTGTTCAGCGTCAGCTAGCAGCTGGTTAATATCTACGAGAAAAACTTATAATATAAATTATAATTTGTTGGAACTGAAAATAAAATCACATGATTTTTGTATTCCATCTCTATTATTTAAAGAAGGGTGACGTAAATTCAATAAGAAGAATTGTTATTGCTAGGCTTATAAAATCCGACCATGAAGTGAAAAAAACTGTGCCAAGTATACACGATTAAAAATTTTAACTACATAATTTTCTTTTTTGCCCACACCATCACTAATCCCTATTATGATATTATTTTGAAGATTTCGCAGAATGTGTTCATTCGAATAGGTATTTCCTTTGGTTATAATTTGGGATGCTATAAAAATGCCCGTCAAATTCATATACAAATAAATCACTCTCATTCAAAGGACACAGACTTTGAAATTTTTTATTTTTATTGAAATTGAATATTTTGACTTAATACCTACTTAGGCTCCGAGAAAAGCTCTTTTTAGGAACCTAAATTCAAGAACACAAGACTTTGGGAGGCTTGCTTAATCCCGTCTACTATATACTCTGTGAAATTGTATGCCTTGAGTGACTACGAGATGAGAGGAGGAAGTTGAGCGAAATGAGAGCTAAAAGGGTATGTAATGAAATGACAGAGCTTTCCAATATATAGTATGCTCAAAATTCGCCTTTCAACTTGATAAAAATGAACCTCTATTAAATTAATTTTCGAAATACACGTAACGTGAAAAAGGGAAGGAGATAGCCAGTGAATATTTTTTACTATGCTTGCAGACATTAGGCCGTTTGAGAGAGGAGAGCAGCAGACGGCATGGAAACGTTAGAAATAGTAGTAAAAGTAAATAAGGCTAGTATGTTCAAAGCGTATAAGATTATGTATAAGAAACACCTTTGCCTCTGCATTGCACATTAATACTTTGTAACTGTAGTGGCACTTCTACGCAAGCATATGTACAGGTTCGTCAGTATACATCATTTATTTCTTTGTGCACACACAATGCAATGGCAAAACTCAAGATGAGCCATGGAGATAATGTAATGAATGAAAAAATATATAAGTGGCGAGAAAATGAAAGCGAGATCTTCGCACAAGATAGTCAACAAGTCAAGAAAAAAATCCAAGTGCCCCTCTTCCCATCATCATCATCAGAAGCAGCATCCATTGCAATGCATTGCCCGCAACGCGACACAATGGAGTATCCTTTCCTCCTTCCATTTCCATACAAATATGCATACCTATCCACCACAATTGAGCATGTTAAAAAGTAATGCATAATGTTAACCATAGATGTACTCGTTTGTAATAATTATACTTACTATTTTCTGTACATACTACTAGCTCCATTCAAATTGAATAGCGTATACCTTATGTTCGTACTGAGACTGATCTGAGATTCTCTTTTACTTCATTACGTATGGTTCCTCATTGGTAGCCTGCATAGTCGTAGCCAACCTGAAGCTGTAATAATAACTACACATTACCATAAGAAATTGAGTACCACTGGTAAATTTACCATACGAATGATTTTGTTATAAATATAGACGCCCTCCTATTCCATTTAATTATTGACAGTTGGAGCGAACTTGCAAAAATTTCGTCTTGGAAGTCTGTTACATTAAGTACCAATGCCTTACAGACCGTCTTATTGTTGGGTAATAGCAGAAGAGATCAACGTCAATAGCAATCCCAAGACGTAGGTAGGTCTACCAACAAATACAGGTACATAATACATTCTAACTGTACTAATTCGCCTTCACGTATCTCGCTCTTCCCAAGCAGAGGCAGGAGCAGTACAAACAAAAGTTCGTACGAAGGGAAATGAAATCTTCAGATAAAATACCTTTGGACTAGGTGCACTCATAACAATTTTATTGCTATGGCATAGCCTCTAACGTTAAGATACATTTAAGGCCTCAATGAAAATAACATTCGACATTTCCATGTCTTATAATGTACAAACACACACAAACTACCTACACACATGACGCTCGTAAAAGAGCAAGCTTTAAAAGCCCTGCATTACTTTCTGCATTTCTAGGCTTCTTGTGAATATCAGACACTTGCGTACAGCAGAATACGAGTAATATGCATGTGTGCATCTCTTAAGCGTTGCTTATAGTTCATGAAGCCGTTGGGAAGCTCAAGCATTAAAGTTAAACCTACAAGCGTTCACTTAAGTACGATGCACGTTAAAAGTAGTTCCCTGCGTATAAATTATTGTATTTTAAGCTGTAGTTTGCAAGGGTGTGTGTGAAAATATTTCCTGCTTTCAAACGTTAAAGACTTGGTCATTAAGGATGTAATAGTAGGGAGGAATTATACGCAGGAAACAGAAAAGGTAACGGCGCTAGTTGTGCATTCCCTCGCTAATTGTTCCACGGACTAAGAATGCGAAATCAATTACCTGCATTACTGCATACTTTTCACTTTCAACAAAACCCTCTCCTTTTCACTACCTACTCAGCGACAAATTCTAGGCATAAAATACAAATGTCTACCAGTTTCCAACTGCCGATCCTCAGGTCTTTACTTCCATTAAACTCCAGAGATTTCCGCTTCCCCAAGCCTGTGTCAGCATACAGTCTTGGAAATACATCTTTTATTAAATGCATTACATCACACAGCACAGCTCGATCCTCAAAAATCCTTGCAAAAAAGATGGATTCAAAAGTAAGCTCCCATTCTCCACCTATTTTCCTTCCTGTAATCAAACCTTCTAACAATAAGAAAACCTTCACAGTAAGGTTAAACCCATCTCTTGACCAGGGCTTCATGTGTACTCCATTACAAATTCTGTTGAAATGCACGATGACACGTATATAACGTAATATAAATTTACTTTCACACTTATACTCTTTCTAGGAATCCCTAAACATAGTAATATTGAAAATCTACTAATATATAAAGTCTGTCTGATTCATATTCCTTCTTTCAGTCTCATTCTGTCTCAAGTTTTAATCGGGTATCTACAATAATTTCCAGCTGAATCTTCTACATGCCCCTCCATAAATATTAATTCAAACGCAAATTATTCCCACAGCTTCTTTATTCATGCGGACTGGCGGCCGCCATCAGAGTCAAAAGCAGCTGGGGAGAAGCTTAAGGCGGATATTTCTCCTTGCCATTTCAGCGTACACACACGTCAAAGCATTAATAAATTAGCTAGAATAGCCCTGACAGTAGTAGTAGCTTTTAGTTGCTAGATGCTACTTCCAAGTGAAGTATATACCAAGCAAGAAGAGGAACATTTAGCATTCTTAGCACGAACGGCACATTCATTTGTCTCCTTGTCCAATAAACCAGATTTTGTTTGGTTAATCCGGAAACGTACAAATTTCCCACCATTGTTTCACTTTACTCCACTTTTCTCCCTCAGCCTTCACTCGTTCACTGCTAAGACTCCTTCTAATAGTCCCTATCCATTCTCATGGTAACAAGTACAACATCATGATTGCCCTATTATGATATCAGACTCGTATCACTACAGCAACTGTTCCGCTGAATGGGTCGCAATTCTAACATACATACACACTAAAACCTCCTGTCAAACCGCGGTTGGAAGTACTTTCAAAAAATACATCCTTACTGCAAAAGGAATGAGGTTTCAAAATGTAAGTGAAAAAGCAGGAGCATTATTGTAGCTAGGCTCAATTGGTATAAACTGTATAACATGGTATCCAAGCCAATTCTATTGAATTCAGGAAATCATTTTCGAACGCACATGAGTCAAAAGCCACAGAGGTACTGCAATCGTTCAAATTATTACTAGATCAATATTGCGTAGGAACAGTCGAAGCGGTTGTGAGCCTCAAACATCAACCGACTTTAAATCAGTAGAAAATTCTATAGCATTGCTTGCGACAGCTTAATCACATATACTCAGCATGTTCCAAATCATCTTCATGAAAACTTCCCCTTATTGGTGGAAAGAAGGATATGGAAGTCTAAATTCGCAGAAAAAATTCTTACGAGCCACAAGGTATCACAACATCTGTATGTACATTGTAAACACAATACACAGGGAAGAGAGATCCGAAAAAATTACTACTATAAATTCCTTGTACATATATATGTTGAAATATTCAAATTGTGTAAACACACAAGTATAGGGCCTACAGAAGCATCTACATATGTAAGTACATGAGAAAATCTTTACCGCGCCCATTAGCACATTACCAGTACATGTCACGATTCGCCTGTAGCTAGAATGTACCATACTACATTTGATACGCACCAAAAGCCTTACTACACACGACTCAGAAATTCCCACCAAGAACTTTTTTCCGTCCCAAGTATTACCATACTTAATAAATAGCACATAAGTATGTACATTACCTAGGTCCCAAATAGTAGCTCCCAATACTTTATAGTTACTCTCAGAATCATTCTCTAACAACTCCACGCTTCGACTTGGCTTACTTTTATTCAATTACATATCCAATGGGGAAGGTAAGGAAGTCAAAGGGAAACGTCGAACAATCCTGCAGACTGAAGTAGACACAAATTTTAGATTGTTATTACAGATTTTGCCTTTATGGCTAAAGCTCCATTCACTTACATATAAAAATAAGACGCTCTTCCGTACTACTGCTGAGCTGGGATCTGGGATGTTTAAAGTAAGCTCGTGGTTTCCCCGCTTCTTATGAGTCGAGAGGGGTAAGAATACTCCAGTAAATATACACATTTCCTCTTGGTGTTTGGTTTCGACTTTTAAAAATTCCACGCCACAAACCAACTAACTGGATCAATACATGAAAAGCGGGGAAAGATTTGCTTTTTTCCTACTTTGTTAACGAAACATGAAAAAACGTTGCGAAATTTTTTAAATCATTCCTGCAAGAGCACGTTCACTTTAATCAAATCCTTTTGAGACTTGACTATCACTACGATGACTCATGTATTTACTTTTTTCCCGTTTTATAATACCAAGGCTGAACAATGAGCAGGGAGGCGAGTTTACCTCATTTTGGTAAATTAAAAGCACAATTTTTTCATATTTTCTCACGTACAGACTTTTTTGAAGGATTACAGACCCTATGTGTGTCGCTTCTTAAAGACTAAATGTATGCACAG
>JAQFXU010001960.1:0-23994 GCA_034693705.1 Spatulosminthurus flaviceps | reverse complement strand
AGTAGTACATACCCGAAACCGATTTAACCCTCTGGCAGAAAAAAAGGTTTTTGGCATTCCTATTTGAGGAAAAGTAAACCAATGTATTGGTAAAGGGGCCCATAAACCGTCGTAATATTGGGGGGGGGGTTTAATTTTAACATAAGAATACATGGGGTTACACCTCTCTGAAACTAATAGGATTAAATCTATCCCCTTTTGATATTACGGGCTTACGGGCCATTTTGGCACGTAATTTCATAACCAGACATAACCGTGACAAAACCGTGGCATAAAACCACATCCTGTACTTACATAGTACCAGAATTTATGAATCATCCTGACTGAGAAACAAGCAAGAAATAATTCTGAAACTCATTTATTTGTTTTATGATTTTTTCACAGAGATGTGGTCATACTTACAAGTATAGATACATGGCAACCATTAAGGAAAAGACAATTAGGAAGAATTTTAGCATTATTTTAAGTGAAGACATATATCGGAAGTTTTGATAGACGCTTTAATACTAAAAGGTACTTGGAACACAATAAGGTTCAAAACGGAAAGGCTAAGTTGATGTTTAAAAGGTTCTACAAATATGTATAGTTCCACCAGGTTCCTCATGGAAGCATACATATAATCTACCCAAGCTCGTTCATTTTTGTCTCATATGAATTAAAGTAAATGAAATTGTAATTTCGCTGCCTATATTAAGCGATAAGTCTAAAAGTAATATAAAGCTAAACCTAAAAACGTTGCAAAAACTACACAGAATATTAATTCTGTTCCATCAACATGGTACATACACGGTCGACAGAAAATAATCCCAAAAAAAGTTTTCCAAAGTCTGGTATAATGATTCCATAGAAAAATACTAATATTTCTATTAAACAGGAAAATTGATTTTAAAACCTGGTGGTATTTAGCTTTTTAGGAATCTACGATTTCTTTGTAGCACAATTATTAGCACTACCAAGCAGCGAATTACAAAGGCATAGACATCAAGAACTATAGCAGACGGACACGGGCGGAGCACATGCAATGCAGATTCATGTTTGTTCAATACAAGTCAGGACCAGGCGACCAGGAGCAAAATTTTGAAAGTTCCGAAAATGATAGGTAGCCATAGTAAACCATCAGCACATTACTATACATACTGGCCTTGTTTTCCCCTTCTTACTTTTCTGAGTTTTTTACACAATACGTGAATAAATTTTCATACATTTTTGTGCTAAAAAACAAACAATACAAAAAATATTAGCCAAAATAAAATTAAAATAATTATTTTTAATCCAGCGAGATTAAGCATAAGCCATACGAAGGGCATAAAGAACCTGTGAATCTTGATTTCTCCTCATGTTTTCGATCATTGCACCCATTTAATATTACATGGAGCTTGCTTGCTATTATATATATATATATACATCTGTTCGGGTACTATGCATATATATGTACTATACTAATACCACCCCGGCAATTTTCCACCTTCGATTTATGGCTTGATTAATTATTAAAACAAGCGTGTACCTTAGAAGGAGAAACGGACGGCGTCGCGATTGGGTCAGTAGATTAGTAGTATATTGGGTAAAATTTTCTCCTAATGGCTCACAGTACACAGTTTAAAAGCAAGGGGGTAGAAATTTCTTGAATATTTCTGGTTTTGTGAGTAACGTGGCTGCAAGGAGCAGAAAGCAGAAATGAACGAAAAGGTCCTTTGTCGTTTGCTAGTACGTGGCAACATATTATGATAAGGTAAAGATTACATGTGACACAATTTTTGTAATGCTTGAAGTGTTAATCTTATTTTATAATTCCGTAAGGGGCACACTAAAAAGCCTTAGAATTTTAGTTTATTGAATATAATTGAAATTCATTGCTTGAAAAACATTTCAAAATGAATTGTCAACAATGCCAACCACGCGCTTAAAGTGCACCATTTAAATCAGTGTTGAAAAATTTGTTACCTCATAGTTTAATTTTATTTTAATTAGAGAACAAACCAATGCTTAATATAAATTAAAGGTGTCATTGATATTCGTAGCGTATTTTACATCCCAGCTGCAGCAAGTCTGTAGGTAGAATTTGATTATCTGATTTGTCACAACTCTTGACGACAAAGAAATAACGTTAATCAGAAAAAAACAGAGGGAAAATGGAGAAAGTTGAAGAAGAAGGGATGTTGACATCCTCAGCAAGTGCGAGTGCATTTTCCCTCATGGACTCTGGAGAATCTCAGGCTAGGTTCTCCCCAGTGGAGATGCCTACAAGGCCCTGGATGCCTATAGAGTTACCGCCTATAGGCACACTTCGCCGATGCGTTCGTCAAAGACCAAAATTCACCATGCCACAGGATATTATTGTTGTACCCTTCGTCGAAGGTGATGATCAGCGAAATCCCTTTGACATTCCAGCAGACATCCCAAAGTACATGTACAAGCATTTAGAAGAGCGAGCTAAGGTGTGTAACTCAAACGATGATTGAAATGGAAGCTCCCAAAATAAAGTCTAATAAATCTTATTTACCTTTTTTTTTTACCTAGGAAAGACTTGCGGCACTTGGAGTTCCAACATTGGAGAAAGAGACGATGATTACCAAAGCTTACAAGTTGGTCACTCAACGTGTGGCACCATTCTCTATGACTTCCGCTGATCCCTGTGGGTTACTATTTTTGTAAATTGTGAATTAAAAATGATTTAATCCCAACAAACGAATTTGTGTAATTTTTCCTGAACCTTTGTGTCCTGAACCTTGTCACTTCTAGCGGAGCGTCAGATTTGGCAGCAGGTAATATGGGAAGCAAAGCGGGGCCTGAATGTGAGTAAAATGCAAAAAATATCCAGGAATGTTAGCAGCGCGTACATAACACACAGGAAGAGACTTTTCTACCTCGATGTAATTCATTTTTGTACTTAATATATGGTACATTAATTATTGTCTCATTCTTACATTACGTACATGCTCATTAATTTTTCTTTCTTAATTTCTACACCAGTTCTTTTTTAAGTATCATAATCAGGTGGGTTTGTATTTTTTAGCATGCCATTCATGCTCGCCGACTCGCACTAAAGAAATTACGTCGAGATGCTGAACTTGAAGAAAGAGCATTAAAGAACTTTGAGTGGCTAGTTCAGTTCACTCAGGATGCTTTTGATACTTTCTTAAAAGAAAATGATGATGACACAATGGCAGCTGTACATGCGTAAGCTTTTTTCTTTTACCCCTACATACTTACCTTTTCTTTAGGGAAACATGCTGGGCATACTTATCTTGTATTATACCTTGGAGACAAATATCAAATCTCTGGTAAAGTCAACACAAGACATGTTCCAAAACAGCAAGCCTGGTTGTCTATGATTATATATGCATTCTCCAGTTAAATCTAAATATTCCTGAACCTTGAAAATTACTACTACTACTTACTTAATACTTAGCTACAATAATTTATAATATGGTATTTTAATGTAATCACAAACGGATTTAAATCCAGGGCGGAGACAGCCTTAAAAGAAAAACTTGAAAAAATGTTAGAAGCCCGAACCCTTAGTATTCATATTAATACGGTCAAGACGGATATTTTGGCAGCAAACGAGAGCCTAAAAGAATGTAAATCTTATATGAAATTCCTTGATGATATTGCAACCGAACTAATGAGGAGAGACGAACTAGAAGCAACACGAGCAGCCCGGGTATCAATTATAACACACAACTTGACAAATATGAGAATCTGCTAGAAATAAGAAATGCTATATAATGATATTTGCAATAGCATCTAATTCCGTGTTTTTTAGAGAGCTCAACAAATCAAGGAAGAAATTCTAATTTATTTGAAACAAGGCATGACCTTAGCTGAGGCAAAAGCTGCTGTACAAGAAAATGAAGAGTTAGCTATTGCTGACACTTTTGGTGGAAAGTATGGTAACGACACAGAACAAATAGGTATGAATTTAAAAAGAATGCGTTCCAAGAAGTGTAGGAAAGAGTAAAATTATTGGCAAAATTATAAATATTTGTAACGTTAAATTTCCAGTTGACGATACTAGCGATTCAAATTTTCTCAATCAACTTAAGCAAGAAGCCGAAGGAGGGAGACCTACAATTGATGAGAGTGAGTCAGCTGTGGATGTTCCCGATGGTGAAGGTTAAAATAAAAATATGAATAATTCACTTTTTTAATGTGAAACATGCTTTGTGTCATTTGTGTTTGGAATGCTAAAGAATATTTTTGTCTTTCCAATAGATCCAGATGGTTTTAATGAAACTGATCTATTAGATTCTTTGGAATTAGTCGGTGGAAACGAAATTACAGATAGGGAAGAATTGGCAAGTAAGTAATTTCCCTTTATTACTTTTTTAGGTCCTTTCTCTGTAAAATACTTTTGTAAATTTATTGTTGTCTTGGAGCCTTTACTTCCAAATGATTAATATTTGTCTAGATTTAAGCTTTACTCATCCGAAGCAACTGCTGGATATTTACTTGGAGATGGAGGAACAAAATTTGTCATTAATTCAACATGCCCAACATAGCGAGGAGACCTTGGAAGGGATCCAATCTCAGATTCGTAATACCAAGGTTAACTTCCCATTCCGTACCAATTTCATATTTAAACTTGTTCTTTTAAATAACAATAAATTGTGGTAAACATAACTATTCTTCTCCACGTAGAAAGTTATGGATCAAAAAGCTCGTGTACTCAGGAATGAAATCAACAAGACTGAGGCAGCTAATGACAAAATGGAGGAGAGGGTGCATGCTATTAAAGCAATCATTGCGTACGTTACATATTTACATGTTTTCATCTATTTCTACCCCCAAGAAACCAAAGGCTTCTCAATGAATTTCTCATAAATTTCAATATCAGTATCAATATCAATGTTATAGTGAGTGATGTATTTTTATTTTTACCAGTATGTTCTCTGGTGGTAACTACGACGTGAAAGGCCAGGAGAAATTTATGCGTTTATTACGGAAACATGTCAGTAAAGTTTTCAAGGCATCTATAACGAACAACAGTAAGTCATGATTCTTCTGAAATCAACTCAATATTTGGAATCATTTATTAGCGAATATTATGGAATTGATTTTTATTATTATTTCTAGAAATCACAAACGATTCCCAATTAACGGCAGTACTTATGCTCACAGCTGTTGAGAAGCAATTTGAAGATTTAGTCAGAGATATAGAAAGTATGCCAACGGAAGTTGTTATTAAAATATCAAGGGTGAGTTAATTAAAATATTAATAAATAAAATTTGTGAATTTTTTCAAATATTATTTTAGTATGAATTTACATATGTGTAGAGCAAGTTTTCCATAGTGTATAAAAAAGAGATTTAATGTTGAATTCTGGGCTGTTTTCGTAGGAAATGGAAAAAGATCGCAGAGAGAACGAACGTCTGGAAAGAATGCAGGAGAGGAAGTACAAGCAATCACAGCGCGTTAACAAATCGATCGAGCGAGCTAAAGCTCCTGTGAAACATAAGGTAAGGAAAGGACTATTCAGTTTGAGAGAGAGAGAGAAATACGCACAATAAATTTCATATTTTTCAAAACTAATTATGTATTGTGTACTATTGGAAATATTACAGAAAGGTCGTCCACTCCTACCTCGATCTCGACCTCCGAAAGAAGTTATTAATTTATCCCAGAATGATCTGGATATCAAAGCTGCTGAAGATGAGTATAACTACTATTTCGGGGAGTAAATACCCTGGGCTTTTGAAATGGCTAGAGATTCTCTATCCTCTGTTGTTATGTAGTGCATTCTATTATTGTCTTATCAGATCCTAATAAAATGATAGTCACGCCTAATGGTTCAACATTCTTGTGGTACGAGTGATTGATGAACTCTACATTTTTTTCTTTTTCAATTCTTAATTGAAGAGTCTGAAAAGTCCTTCACGTTTTGATACATGCTTGTATTTGTGCATACGTACTATTCACAAGTGTTTAAATTCCTGGGAATTAAAACGAGCATGACTTTGTAAATATTAAATCAACATAAACATGCACGAACCTAAAATTAGGATCATTGCATTTTACACATACGCGTACATAATAATAAGCTTTGCCGAACCAATCTTGTGATCAAGTTGATTATATAAGTTCCAGGATCCTTTCGCGGTTCATATATCCGAAGCGTACATGTAGGGACGGGGTTTCGCCAACTGAGTCTCTAGGACTTGCATGTATACGGCTCGTTATACGGCATGTATACGGCAAGTACGGCTCTGCTGGTTAAAACGCATATCTATAGATACGCAATATGTACTTTAACTATGCCAGAGGAAACGACCGAGTTCCCACTATTCTTACTTGTGCTAACCTTTCATCCTCTGCTAAAATCAAAGTTGAGTCGAAAATTGAGACAACTGACTCCCTAGATCAAGGAATGGATGTCAATTTTAATAATGAATGAAGGATGAAAAGGAGAGTAGTGTTGCTGCAGCATTAGTAGTGATCTAAGGGATAGACCATGTTCGATTGAGATGAAGGTAGGAGAAAAATTGACAAGTCATTCCTGTTTTTTTGAAAACTATAATTTCCTAATTGGATCAGTGGCTGTCCTTTATTATGTATCTGGCTACTCCTATTCCAGCAGACTTTTTGTTACCCTAGATCACCGTCGGTCCCGGTCCTTAGTATTGCTATAATTTACACATACCTCTTCTCTGAAATCTTTTGTTTAATGAACAAGGGCAGCTCAACAGGTATTTTTAACAACTTGATAAAGCAATAACAAAGGCTAAAATAATAAAACAACGTAAGGATTCTTTTTTGGGATTAGCACCATTTATATCATATACAAAGAGTATGGAGGAATTCACGAGAGAAGTTTGACTCTGACAGCACATATGTACTTGCATCCTTTGGATTATTGCTTGCTATGAGGGAGAAAGGCGGTGAAAGTTGTTGATGCCTTGTGAAAATTACTAACACCATATATATCCCAAGCACATGAAGAAAGGGAAGGCTGAAAGCCTACTAATGTTTTCCCGTGACTCCTACCTTTCTCTATTCAGTCATGTTAATTCGAAAACTTTCCTAAACTTTGACTATACTTTGTACGCAAGGAAACCTTTTTATCCATCATTTACCTGTTGAGAGGATATGGAAGAAAACTTTGCCATTTTATTTGAGCTTATATAGAAAGCATGTCAAACTACGATATAGAAAGTTAAAAACTACACTCGACTATTGTTCATTAATAATTACCTACACATGCTTATGGAAGCCGATGTTAAAAGGATTTTGAGAGATGGGCTGATATTGCAGCATGAATTTAGTTATCGTTTTGACAAAAATATTTGTTAATTCTTGACGTCAAACACGGTCACGTCAAACTCTCTCGAAGATAAGGTCTCAAGGCTCAATCAATACCTCAGTAAGCTCGGTGGGTCCTACGTCTACTGAAAACTTTACTCAGATTCACCGATTTTGTTAGTTCTTATCGTAATTTTTTTATTGTTTAGAAAAAATCCACTTATCCCCATGTGTGCAAATTCGTGATGGCTACTGACCTTGAATTTAATCATAATTTCTTTTCTGGCCATCCGTACTCTTGCAAATAACAATGTAATTTGAGGTAATTCCTAGCATTTTGTTACCTTAGGGCAGTACATACATAATAAAAACACGAAATCGTCTTCACTGTTGCTGTATTGTTTTATCATCTTTTTTCAGCGGATCAAGAGTAACTGGCAAAGAAACGTTTTCTATATCAAGGGGACAGAAACGAGCTGAGACTCGCTATGCTTAAGTAAATATGAGAGACGTCTATTCACTATTCTTTATGCATATCAAATTAACTTGAAAGCATCTGGAAATGGTACTTTAGGTCCACACACCTAGCAATAAGATTACCTGGTAAAAATAGATTTTAAAATAATTTGTTAAACGCTATCTTTCCATTTCTTCCTTACAAGCAAGTCTTGGAATTATTGCAATTACATACATGATATGCAGAAATTTGTCCTCATTAATAATTTTACTGTAAACCATTTCCTCTAAAATTCCTCCTTCCTTTCTCTATCACACGTCACGCTGTAAGAAGATTTAAACTACTTCGCTTGAGTAGCTTATTGAAATTTTAAATTAAAAATACTGATTATATACGCCACACATAGGAATGCAAATATGAAAAGGAAAGCCAAAGGAAAGGAATACAAAGACATATAGGCGAGGACTGCTGCTGGGGTTCGGTTCACTTAGGTAAAGTAATCGAATAGAATCTACGAAGGAAAAAACCTTGGCTTTGGACTTAGCAACGAAACAATAATTTTATTAAGAGCAATTTCTAAAAGATGTGCACTCATAATTTCTGGAGCTGTGTTGTGAAGAGCCACTTCCTAGTTTGTTTTAGTTTATTGCGATGGTTGAATCTTAAATGCTATTCCAAACCATGCTCCTCCTAAATATGATTGGCTGCTGGTTTGAAATTTGAAATTCGCAATATTAGATCAGTATAAAAATAATTATTATTGAACTGCTTTCATTTGAACATCCACGACAACACTTTCGATTCCAATTGCAACAAGGCTGCTTCATTTCAGAACACTTACAACATTAAATCAAAGCTTTTCTTCACTAATGTAATTAATAGCTATAACTAAACTGAAGGAATAGAAATCTTTTCACATTTACAAGGATTACTTACTCAAGTCTTACTATAAAAGTCATTTCGTTAGACAATAGCCAGCTGGGGCAAATAAATTGGCAACATGTGATCAAGAGCTGTAAGCTCACTGCCCGTATACCTTAATAATAAGTAATAACATCACAAATCATACAGGATCTCATTCATGAAGTCTGCTTTAGCATGCAATTTGTAAAGGATATAATTTACTTAAAATGAACGTATTGTGTATTTTCTTATTTGTACCTCTCTTCAATCATTACATTGACCTTGGAAAAAGTCCAACCGTACTGAGAGACTAAGGCCATTACTACATGCCATGTAGTAATGTATTGAAATCTTATCTCTCAACAGCAAATGGTATAGAGTATATTGCCAGAAAGTTGAAGACGGCCTTGTATTTTTCCTCTTGGCAAACCTAAATTCTTCCTTTCCGAAGCTTTATCTGGAACGATCTTCAAGTAAATACATAATTATTTGATTATTTGCATCTTCCATTTCATTTCAATCTTGAAGTTGGACAACTTTCCCCCTTTGCAGCTCCATTTGATTTCGCATTGAAAAGAGAGCTTATTCATATAGCCTCCCTCTGAAAGTGTTCTGTTTTCATTCAATGTGTGAATTCACTACATCTGACCTCCGCTCCAGTGACCTGGTTCGGATCCTATATTCCTATATTATAAATGCTGGATAGAAATTAAAGGAGGTTGTCTATCCCCAGGAATCTCTACCATCAACACGCCGACATGTACTGAAAATGTTGGAAAGTTTGTATTCAAGACATATACTACAAGAAAGTCCAGAGTGAGCTGAGAAAGCCGTTGAGTAGTATATAGTGTATCGAGACGCAAAAGGGAAAGATCATTTAGTCTTGAGGATTGATAATCAGTTCATGTGTTTGACTTTATTTATTTAACTTTTAGGAATGAAGGCGTAAAAGATCCGTTGGTATGAGCTTGAATGTTTTCTGAATTATAATTAAGGCTTGTGGTCTGCTTTGTGTACTCAACGAGCGTCCAATACTGGCTATTTAATGTATGATGTTAAAGTTGCAGTCCAGTAAGTTTCTTCAACTTGAGCTCCCACCCCTATTTGCAAAATAGCATACTGGATGTGGGAGACGCCCGATGAGAGGGATAAGGTATTTTTTAATTACGTCATCGATACTATACTCAAAAGTTTTAGACCACCAACATTGGAACGAATTTGTTGAAAAAAAATCCTTCTGACATCTCCACTACAATAAAATGGAAAATGGAGCAACAATATGTTAATGAACCGGAAAATTACGGGTATTTTTGAGATATTTTTAAAATTTTGTCTAAAAATTTCTCCAAAAACGGCCGAATTCAAATCGTCAGTCGAATTCCACGCTTGACTCCTTAACGGGTCTTAAGATAAATATTCATTTTTATGAATAAACATTTTTAGCTAAGATTTTCAGAGAAAACCCTTTACATCAAAACTTTTATTTTCACCCATTAAACTTCTCAACCAAGAAATTATTGATTATATTCATTCCAAATTATGTTAAACCAGGATACATTTCTAGCCAAGTATTATTTTCATTCAATGGCAAAGCAAGTGTTATTGTATTAACAAATTATTCCAGCTTAAATATGTATTCTTTAAGTCAATATCGTCCAAAATTATTTCTGAATGAACCATAATTATCTTAATAACTAAACGCAGGCACTCAACAATGAAGGACGACAAAACCATAAATTGTACCCCGTGGCCATTGAATTTTCAATATTTAATTGAAATTGTTATTAAAACGTTTGGGTTGAAATATTTGTGGCTTAAACCGTTGAAGACAAAACTACCCCTCCCTTTGGATGACGTAATTAAAGGATAAGGCCTAAAGTGAATGACAGGCAACTTATCGTTTATTCTGATGGTGTAAAGCAAACATAAGAGAAACTTAGTTTTACTTAGGTTTGAGTACGCAGTCATGAGTTTTAGTGGTGATTGCCAAAGAAATTTGGTGGTGAGAATTTAGACCTGAGCTGAGTTTAGGAAAAACAATTTGTGATATTCATTGACGTTGTACTAATATATAGATATATATTTACATACACGTATATATTTGTAGCGCCAGAGACGACAAGCAGTACTGAAAGGTCAAAAGACGCCAAAGTATTTTCAAACAAGGGGGAAAATGCCCATACGTATGGATAAATCAACTATTTTCTCGGTTTATTTTTCTCGGAAAATAATTTTATAAAAATATCTACTTTCAGAGATACATTTGAAGTTAATATCTAAAATTGAATTGTTGATAATCGAGAAAAATCTTGTTGTCATAACTACATATGCTTACCTATGGTTTAACACCCTTCTATTTATGTACAGTCCTACACTTATTTGGTCTTGAGGAAGTGTTACTGGAGCTGAAAGCATCTGGTTTTTGGGAAACCAAGTATAAAATTCTAGGAAAATCATAAGAAAATAAGTAACCTGCCACCTTCGATATAGTCACTCACTCTGCCCCGGGTCTCCAGAACCACACTCTAGCTACAATTGACTCTTGATTTGATTTACCCCACCTGGAATTGGAATTTCCTTTTGGAGACAAAAGGTACTAAATGCAATTAAGCATTAGGGAGGTGATGTTCTTGTATGTAGGTGTGCATATGATGTAGTACATTTTATAATCTTCCTTCATCAGTTGTCAGTGATTCCTAAACAAAGGGAGGGAAGTTAAAACAGACCCCTTCTACACATATGTACGCCTACACTTGCCCTTCGGCATTGACTCGTCTGAATGCATTAACGTGAGAAAGGTGAAAAAAACAGAGGGGGAGATTCGTATTTTCATGCTTACATGTAACTCCATTGTGACTTTCTCCATGTACTGGGGAAGATACGTAAATAGGTCGTGCCGCCTGTTGCCATCCCATCGTGAGTCTGGAAGAGAGGAAAAAGTAAATTCCATTCCAGTTTGTGGTTTTTCTTGGAACATGCATAGGTCAAGATGTGTCAATTGAGTGGGATTAAGCTTTTGTCTTATCTAAAGTTTAGGCTCATGTATATCCCTGGGATTTTGCCATCCAAATATTTCCAGCTGTATAGAAAAATTGATGTAAAAATTATTATTGTTACAAAGAAAATTAACAATTTAGGGCTTTTTTCCTACAATGTCATAATTTAATTATATTCCTTCTTTCACTGTTGTAAGTACATAATAATATGATTTTTGGTTGAACACGAAATAGATTCTTACAATAAAAAATGTGAGAATTTTGTACGCATTAGAACTACACCGTGTTGATTACGTGGGAAAAAATATGTTAGGTTGGATTCAAAGTGCAATGATTTTTATTATTATTGCAACTATGGTTAGAAAGAGTGGGGGGAAAATAAAAAGTCGTGCTTAGAAAATTCTCATGTACTTGCCCGACGTCACGGTGGGGCTGAAAACTCGGGATTTTTGAGACTCACCATGCATAAAGACACTTACATAAATGCATAATGTGTTAACTCTCAGGGAGAAAGTTGGGTCCCTATTGGCTCAAAACTTATGTAGGCAGAAAATTGACGCTGTGTTCTTTACGGATCGGGCCAAGACAGTTCCCTCCCTGTTTGCTGAATGAAAGGCCCCAAGTCTCTCCCCCACGTCGGATATATAGCGTCTTTTACAACAGGGTACATGCCAAACCAAAAGGATACGTACGGAGCTCTCCAACCACTTACGTCTATGTGATATCCTACACAAGCCTAAAAATCAAGCTTTTAAAAGCAACTCCTATTCGACTTGTCAGTCCAGTCCACATCAACACACGGGTGAAAGTGATAACAAAAGAGACTGCTGTTCCTCTAATCTCCGCAAAACGAAACGCTCATCGCAGTTTCCCCCTTACTGAGCACCAGGAATCTCGTCGATCTCCGGGATTTCGGATCCAATTTGACAGACATAGATTTTCCTCTCAACTTACTTTCACCCCTTTTCTCTAACCCTCACTAAACAATATTTTTCGTTTTATAATATCCTAAGTAATATATTTCTATAATAAATTTACATACACAAATATATCACACACGAATTTTCCCCTCACAATATTTCAACCCACCACTATATACTCTTAATCTCATTTGAATCTCTCATTCGTCCTCATCTCCTCAACTGACGAATTCGGATTTGTCCAACGTCTCATATTTTTCTTGCAGTAAGTAAAATAAAAATATATTTCGTACCTTTCATTTTTCCCCCTATTCCAAGCATGGAACTATTATAGCTTTTAAATACATTTCCATTACCTATCTCATTTTTTGCATCAAGTTGCCCCTCCCTTGTGGTTCCTATTGCATACATACTACTTAAAAATAAATGCTTCCTATTTCTTTGACGGTATTTGCTGATAAAGTGTACTTTAAAGTTTAAAAGCATTCCCATTTGTTTCCTTAACAAATGTATATTTGAATTTTCACTGTATACGTTAAACGCAGTGTTTTTAGCATCAATGTAAGAAAACTTTTCGTCATTTCAAGTCTCCTCTATTTAACCAATACATATTTGCCTATTACGAACACAAAGGGAGAAAGAGAGAGAAAGAGAGAGAAAGAGAGAGAAAGAGAGAGAACTGACAATCACTGTAAAGTCATCCAACTGAGAAAAATTCTTTACTTTACTTAAGAATAATTCATATAACCTCAGGGGAAAAAGTTTCTTCAAGCGAGCTAACCTTTGAAAATATCTCGAGTTTCTTTATTTTAAAAAGAATTTGTACTCTTGAACATTCTTACCGAAGCAAAACAAAATGAAAAGATTGTTCAAGCAGTTAAGTTCAAATAAATTCCAAGCATTTTTTTTTAAAATCTCCCCCCTCAACCGCACTAAACACACGTATCTGTATAGTTTCAGGTACAGTCCCAAAAATCTGGCGTATATATTAATTTTTGTGTGTCTGGAACTTTTCAAGACAATCAATCCCTACCCTCAAGGGAAGATTCTTCAAATATATAAATCTAACTTACATTGCTCCTGCTTTGCTTGATCATATTATATTTTCACCGCAACCAATGCAATGGCCTCAGGTTGCTTGTCCCCGCTTTATCATACTTTGATTTCAAAACAGTAGAATCTGATCATATGTGCTAAAAAACACCGGAGGACGCATAGTGTCGATTTTAGCATGGCCAATACATGGGAAACTTTACCCAATAGTATTTTCAATATAGGGCTGGAATAGCTAATACTCATGTGAATTTCAAAGCCTTCGCTTTATAAATGCACTTAAATGATTACAACGATAGCCTTGACATTTTCTGCAAAGACCTAGTAAGTATTAGTACAAAGTAAGTATTTAATATAATAGGTTAGATAGAAATAATATAAAATTCTCCCATCACTCATTTTTTTAGCTTCTTCTCCAATCTATTTACAATGTATACATATTCTTCTCACACCCTTCCTTTTGAGTCAATATTACATGACTGACTATACATGGTGAGCTAAAAATCCAATATGGGTAAAGTCATACGTAAATAATAATTTGTGTAAATACCAACAACTTCCCCTTATGAGATAACTCTTAAGCTAGAGATATTCCAGGAGGGATAGGGTCTCCTTTAAAAAATGTCATCACTCCATCATTTCAATTACCTTAATAACAATAACTTGGGAGTAAAGATATCAGAAGGAGGAGTAATTTTCAAACTTGACATAAGCCCATGAAAGTTTTATGGACCAATATAATGTTTTTTTCTTCAATTTTTGCATGTATTTTTTCTATGTATTATCTGACATGGCAAAAAACTTTGGTTTGTAGAATAAGGCGCGTGTTTATTTGTAAAAATCAGCAAAAAAAACTAAAACTTGGAGAGTTCGTAAATTTATCGGTGGGTGTAAGAAAGTACAGATAAGTTTCTATTTTGGTGGGAATATTTTCAGGAAGTAACTTTCTCTTTGTAAATAAATAAGCCCTGTGGGTAAGCTAAAATGAAAACTGTTAAGCAGATCATAGCAAGAGTTAAAATCTAAGTGCGTGTGTAATAACTTCATACTTTGTCCTCACGTATTTCAATATGTTCTATACAGTCTACCTGAGTTTTCCGACCAGTATCCGCGCAATAATAGATTCAATATTTACTAAAGGAGCTGGTAGTACATACTTGTAGTTACCTCTTACCTCCGTAGAAACTTGGCGGTAGCTTGTAACGTGGTTTTTGAAGGTATTAATGAGAGGAAACAATGGTATTTTACACTTTCTTGTGAGAATGGCTACAAAAGATTAAATAGGAGAATTATATCTGGCTTGAAACGAGGAGCGAATAAGTCAAGAGGCTTTGTAAAGGATTAGTTTGAAAGTAATCTGGATAAGGAAGGGTATTAGGAACCTTTGATGAAGTAATGGGTGTATACTTGTAGACTTTCTTTTATTTTCTCTAAAGCAGACATTATAAGTACTGTCATGTTAAGTCAGTTGGGGGGATATCAAGGGAAGTGAAACTTGCTTGCTACTGTAGAGCAAAAGCTGAGAGGGAGAGCTGCTGTTATTTTTAAGCTACCTTCTGAATCTCACCCTCAACATTGCGTCAACAACAAACAATTTGCACATTATTTAAGGCTGTCTCCGTGTATGAAAACTAGCAAATATAAGCTTGAATGAGAATATTTGAAGTAGCTTTTTTAAATTTCCAAGCATTCTTGCATTATTCATGAATTATTATTGCCTGACTCTACTGTGGTTTTTGAAAAGGTGGTTAATTAGAAATTAGAAATGAATTTTGCTCTAAATTTACCCGCTAATGCAACTTACCTGCTTGTGAGAGACTGGTCAATGTGCTATATTTTTTGTGATTATTTAGGTAAGTCAAATCCACATCAACTAAGTACTGAACGAAGTAACTGATTGTGTGTACAATGATCAGAGCTCTCAAAGAGAGAAGTGCATTATAATGCAAAATCAATCCAGCATGTGAGTGTACTTCCTCCCGAAGAATCATTTTAGGTCTTGAAGCATCACAAACCAAAGGTTCTCAAAGGCTTATTTATATGGGTTCGCTATACACCTTTCAATTTCTATTAAAATATAATAATGCGTTCCTTTTATGGGTGAGGATGAATACAATGAGTAGGTCTTTTTTTCTGACTCTGGTCTATATTAATATTTTTAAAGACGTTGGGTTTATAGGTGAAGATCTGTGTGAGTCTCCTATAGAAGCACATGGTCAATTCTATATAGCCTGTTTTCCTTTGAAATCAATTTTGTACACGGTCAACTGAAAAATTAACTCAAATCAGTCACATTCGGCTATCCTACAAAATACATACACTCTTTAACTCCAGAGCATCTTGTTTAACTCTTAATAGTTATATCTTAGGAAATAATCCTCGGTCCAGCTTGTAGACATAAAGGTAAATACATCCAGGGCTCTGAAATTTTGCAAAATCATGTAGTTGGTCTTGATTGTTTTAAAAAACATGAATTTTTTATCATACTTAATACTGAACTTCAAAGGTAACAAGGTAAGAAAATCAAATGTACAAAAAGAAAAGCAAAGAGAAATTAGTGTACATAAATATTCACTTGGGAATTTTACAGCTTTTATTATAAGCTCTAGCACCTTATTCAAATATACATCGAGGTTACTGAACTTTGGAAATTATTCACTTAATTAATGATAATTTCTGTAGCGTTGCAGGTTAGGTTTCAATTTCCCTTGAACTTCCAGCAGTAGTGGAAAAAATTGAATAGCCTGAACCACTCTACTAGCCCAAATTATCCTGAGATAAATGAGAACAGGAGAAACAGCGAGGCTGTAGGCTCTATAATACAGTTTTTACCTACTAAATATTTCTCGCTGAAACAGTTTTGTTAATACATTTGCGTAATAACAATAATATTATTATTAAACAATTCTAAATCTTTTGAATTCTTTATTTATTATCTTATGAATTATTTTTGTGCGAGCTTCAATCTCGAGGGAATCAATTCTACAAATAAGGCTGAATGGGTAGAGGGAAGAGAAATCTTGATTCTGAATTCAATTTCAATGTACATAAGCATAATATCTGCGAAAAGAACTATGTACATCTCGTAGTGATTGTCATTTTTGAAAAAAATATCCCAGGAAGAGGAAAAAGAATTTTACAACAACCTAAAGTCAGAGAGTAGTCTAGTCTGGCTCTTGGACGCACTAGCTCTCTATTTCTTCCGCATTATGTGTATGTATCCTCCTCATAATAACAGCCAATTCAGGTAATATTCTAATACTCTTGCCATATTAATTCTTCATCCGGCAAAACTAGATTCAGTCGTCTAAAATTACCGAGCCCAAGAGAGCGAGAGAGAGAGAGAGAGAGAGAGAGAGTTACTCTATTATTCTTCCTTTCATAAAATGCCATTCCGTTCTTCCCTTGAAGCTTTATTGTCAGAATAGTCAAGTTACCAGTGGATATTCATCGACATGGATATTCAATTTTTTAATCTTCCATAGTAATATTATAAGTTTGGGTGTACCTGGACAATTTTTCACCCCACTCTTTCCTTATGCACGTCACTCTTGTCAATATCAAACTATATACGTCAGCAGCATAAGAATCAATTCAGATTCAATATCCAAGCCAAGCCTCAAACGCACTGCCCAGCCCTATATTTTGTATATATGCTAACAATTGTGAATAAGCAATTTTATTTTCCTTGTGAAACTAAACACCACAAGGGAAAGTATTATGAAAACTTTTAAAAATAGTTGGCAACATTCGAAGCTCAAAAGGCCTTTGGTGTTAAACATTTCCAAGTAATTTTGCTAAGGGATACCTTTGTTGAATGAGAAATAGAAAAATAACATTTCCCTCGTACAATATATTATGTGGTAAGAAACTTAATAGTCTCTGGGCTCTTGCAGATACTTTGCATGCAGTACGGACATTAAATGTAACTTCATATTTTACATCTTGATATGTTGACAAGAGGATAACAACGTAAGGCTAAATATATGCTCAACTATTTTACCATTTTTTAAAAATATTGGCATATTGGCAACACTAAACTTGACCTTGGGCTGAATAAAATGCGAAACTAAAGAATAAAATAACTGTGAATTGGAAATTGGAATTCTCAAGAAGTCAATATTTTTTACCGAAGGTAACTTTTTTGAAACATCAAATATCAAATCACGTTTGTAAAAAAAATTATATAGGTCAAAATTTAAATGAATTCAAAAGTAACAATATTTATTTTTGTTGGCTCCGTTGAAGGAGAGCTGCTGTACTAATTTCGTTGAGATTTACAAAAGTAAATGAACGTTTGGAAGATTTTTGTAGTACTGAATACTATGTATTGTGGCTTTAAGAGTTTGTCAAACTCATTCAGAACATTCTGGAATTATTCTATTAAACATATGGTCAATACCTTTTGGATCCTGGCTGATGATAACGTTCTAACATTAGGTCCCATTAGTATACTAAAATAATTGCTAAAGAACTTAAAATGACTGCCCGTGCTTCCTTTTTATGCCTTGCCTTGAAATTCTCTACTGGAATTTGAGTGATAAGTGGACCGAGTTCAAACAAACTCTCGTAAGTTTGTTTCAAAAGGCCTTTTTTCCAATTTAGTGACTTACTTAGTGAGTACGAAGGCGACTGTAATAAAGTCGATGTTTTTGACATGCCGTCTGCCTTGGCTTTGTACATATCATCCAGTCAGGAATCCTTTCACTCTTTCAGCCTCATGAATCTATTAAAACACTCGAGATTTTCTTAGCTCAAAGTACATGTAGTACCTACTTTACAAGAAACTTTTAAGCAACTTTTTTGTACTTGAAATTCTGTTTGCTTTTCTTAACTCTTATGGTTTTGCCCTGAGAACTGAAATGCCTAATTAGAGATAAATAGCTAAATAATGAACCTCCGTATACTAAATACATTAACAAGAGAGTCTCTCGTAACAACTAGGATGGGCTTGTCTAAAGAATCCAGCTGGACTCGTTTATTTCCTCATGATAAAAATAAAAATAATATAATGCGATTATGTTGTGGAAACATTCGCCTTGATTTTTATAAAAAAATTCACAAAAATCTTATAGATTCTTCTACTATAGGACTAATTCAACAAATAAGTTTCCATATTTTAACTCCTAGATGAGCTTATATATTCTTATGGATAGTGAGGAGAGGAGACTAACTGCTCGGGTGGAGAAAGAAAAGAGCATATTGTTGAAAGGGAAGGGCTAATAGTAGAAGTTTAATTATTGTTGGGATTTTTCAATGGAGATAGGAAGCGATCCAGTACCAAGTATCATTGTGGCTACAACCATAAAAAAATAACGGTACACGGTACACTCCAGCATATTTTAACATATGCCATTTCCACGAGCTAAACCTTTACGAACGTGGGTGAATCTATACACTGTTCTGGGAGAAGGAGTAGCTTTACATGGGAGCTTTGCTGAAAGTCTTCTCAAGAACAGATGCTGTTTCATAAAATAAGCATGGAGTCAACTGGTGAGAGGAGAATACATTTTCAGCACTGCTTTTTATGCTTTTTAGAATGACATTCTGCCTTCCATTTACAAGGAGAAACCACAACATCTTTATGTGTAAATTTATTATTGTTGTTTGTAATTTGGACAACCTGCTTTTGTGTACAATTCCCACCTTTCCCTTCAACCTTCTTTCTTTCTACGATTTGGTCTCACACTCGGATTTACGTCCGCATCTAAAGCGTTAGAAATCTTCCCATCGTCACATCATCCGAATGCGCGTTGTAAGATATACATGTATACATATGAGAACGTATTCCTACCTACATACATCTACTTTTAAAGCCTTCGATTATAATTTCAATAATCTTAAAATTGTATACAAGAGACACTCTCAAAGATAGAGATTTCGCACGCTTCTCTCCAATGGAATTATAATCTTGCTTCGTTGTATATAGTTATACGTATAATTGCATCTCGTCACTTTGCATGTACATATGAGATACCATTTCCATTGATCTTGTCTAGTCCAGAACAAAAAGCAAGTGGAGTTTGTTTTTTCAAAAATCCTGTGCTTTGGGACATTAAATCTCCTATGCCGTGGAAAGGAAGGCAGAATTTATGTACACACTTTTTAGCGCCAGGGACAAGGGAATTTAGAATTCAGCATACTGACCAATATTTTTTAGACATCGAACACTGTGAAATGATTTTAAAAGTTGGAATTGATTAATTTTTTTAAATATGTGTTACATTGTGAATAATAATAATTGTGTACATCAATGTGATAACATTTATTGTAGCTCTAGCTGGTGCTCAGGTCTAAGGCGAAGAATCGTGTAAGAGGAGTTTTAGAAAGATGAAAGTGGAAACGGCAGGCTTCCCCCTTTTAATCCTTTTGTTTATCTGCAAATCGAGTCTGGTGGCAAGCGCTGAACACGCTCAACAACCCAGTCAAGGAAGTGAAGAAGATCGTGAGTAGAAATAGAGTTATTCCCCTATATAGTCGTTAGTACTAAATAAATTTTTGTCGTTCATAAAATGTTGTCACACGTAATTGGAATGGAACAAAGCAAAGAACAAATTAAATGGTTATAATCATATAATTTTGTCCATCACCTCGTACACTGCACTCACATACGTACAATGTGTGTATATAAAACCTATATGTACCTCAAAACAGGGATTATTATTTATAAAGTATTCATAGTAATAAGCGCACTCCTTGTCACCATTAAATTCTGTCAAATTCTTTATGAGTCTTTGGGAACGTGGCATGATGATCCTTGAGTCATAAAAAATCTCACTTTTGACAGCAGTGTATAAATTTATTGTGTTTCTTTGGATTTGTTCCGGTCGGTTGCGTCGTCAAGAGAGGAAAGAAAATGCGGCTGCTAGAGATTTAATGCGATATTTCTTCGTAGCTTTTCACAATAACTACCCCAACACCAACCACTACGGTCGGAATACCATGGGCATCCCTTTCCGACCTGTACGCAGAATTGGCTCAGAATTTTTGGGCAAAAGGTAATAAACCTCTAGTCAACCTCACCCACCACTAAAAGCAAGTGTCACATGAATGAATAATTTACGTATAGAGTATTCTAAAAAATTATGAACCTGGTTTTTTTTGGATTTAAAATTCCTGTCATTTTAGTATCTGTGTAGATTTATAGAGGGCGGGGGTGGTGGGCATCCTTGTATTAAAATATTGGGCAGATGGCCAGCGTAAACCAACACGACCAGTTAGATTTATTAGCTGCGATCAAAGTAACAATCCTTGTTACGACGGATTTTATGTAGGATATTTGATTTTTTCCCCCAGCATTATTTGCAAGCGTGGAAAGGTTTTATATTTTTGTATTTGAGTGGGTGAAAATCTTTAAATAGAAACTATGCTGTTCAACTTTACTCCCTTGGACTTTGATTTGTTCTTCCCATTGATTTTGGATTTCTTTTGTCATTCCATGTGTCGAAGACATAATAACATTCAACACATGAAATTCAGTCATGATTCTCCTTGAACTGGATGTACATTTACTCTTGCAATTTTATACAAGTACTCAAAGAAAATAAGAGTAGTACTATAAAAAAAAGTTACAACTTATCTGTCAAGATCTATCTATCAGCTCATGTGGACGGAAAAACGTTGGAATTTTTTTTACAATTGATTTTTGTACGATGGAGAGTAGAATTTTTAAAAGATCAGGGGTCAGCAAGTCAGCAAGCATTAAATCTATACCATGCTGTTGTGAAGGGACCACCAAGTTATTGTAGACATTCATTGTAACATAAGTTATTTCAGCTATAATTAAGTATGTGTATCTTAATACAATATGTAAAGGAAAGAATACATGTATTACTTACAACTCGTGAATTTCTAGGTCAGACAGATCGAGTTTCGAAGACCATCAGAATGAGATGTCAGAAATGAAAAGAGCACTTGGTTCGGAATTTTTGGGTAAACGGCGACTGGGGTCAGAATTTCTGGGCAAGCGAAGTGAAGATTTGAGGGACTTGAATGAGATTCCCTGGCCACGACCTAACCAATTGTATGACCAGCAAGCGGAGAAACGCGCACTCGGTTCTGAGTTTTTGGGCAAAAGGAGACAAAATTTATGGGATTGGTCATGGAAACGTGGACTTGGCTCGGAATTCTTAGGTAAGAGGGTATTGGGCTCGGAATTCCTTGGTAAACGAGACCATGCAGGGATGGATTTATCGCAACAGGAATTAGACTCTGCAGGACCTGGACCTCTGATATCAAACAAGTAAAAGATATATATATTAAACTCAAGCAAAAATCTCCTGTAAGATCAGAAGCATCAACATTTGTTCCCACAAAGGGACATCTATACAGATAAGTCAATCTGTATCATGTAGTTTCCTTATTAAAAAATAATTGTATTTAAATGTCGTTGTCATTCTTATTTCATTAAAGATATAGATATGTGCGTACTAAAAAAAAACCATTTCATTCAATCATACATACTGTAGTTAATGTAACAAATCAAATATCTTGTGCAATTCTCCCTAAAAACTTATTTCTAAAATGTATCTTTCCCACCCCACTGAAAAGACCTGATTACAATGTAAAATAAGCTATAGAAACTGTTTGTATAAAACATAAATATTTTAGACCGCAGCTTGTGAAAATATGTTTCCTACTATTTCATAACGCTAATTAAAATTAAATTATTGTAAATGCGATACATTGTAGAGAGCATTATTGTAGAAATTAAAATCACCCCATATTCAAAATCAACCTGTACAGGCATGTTGTTAGACAATCTGCAAAAATAAATTCATTCTTAATAACAACTATGTATCAAACTAATAAAAATACAGAAATAATTCATTCACCCATAGATCTACAATCTCAGTACGTATGGAATGAAAAAAATCCAATGAAATTTACAAAATGACAATTTATCATTCGACGCTACCAAAAACTTCAGAAGCAAGATGTAAATATAGATGTAATATTGTCATACTCCTAATGACCTAATATACTGCAACATTATTGTGGAGTTATTACTATAGTTTTTATCTGATAATAGAGTAGAATAAAAATTATTATTCTTTCATTCAATGTCTAACCTCAAACTGTGTATTTTATTGTACAGTAGCATATAGAAAATATGTACATGAGCTGTTACCTGATGTAATATAGCTTCGTCAGAAAATCTGTTGTCCCTACTTTACGGACTTCATTACTAGATCTTCAAATGAAATTGTGAATAAGTTTATTTTCTTGTAGTAGCACTAGTAACAGTTACCTGCTTAAATACATACATGAGGACTATATATAAGTTATTCTTAATGTACTACCAAACCAAATATGTACACGTTTAGTATTAGCTCATCCTGTGGTAAAGTTCAGATAGATAGCAATTATTATTACATATTATATTCTGCTTGGAGATAGAATACTCATTAATTTGGGACAATTATTAAATGAGTACTGCTGTGCAATTGATTTTGGTGTCTGTGGTTGTAAACACACCATTAAAAACATGCTGTCAAGTAGAATGTAGCTTCAATTCAGACATTCATTTCAGATTACGAGTATGTAATAAGTAGTGTCATTCCTAAACAACAATGTATATGTACACATTTGTGGTCAGAATCTTACAGAACGACTTATTGGTAGAGCATTTATATTTAAGAACATTTGATTCTAATCCTATTTAAATGTAATACTTTGAAAAAAAAATGTAACTAGCCCATTAATTTATTCAATGAGAAAAATAAACTTGAGTCGTCCAATATTCACGAGTGTATATAGTGTGTGACAAAGACACCTTCAACATTCTTTGCATACATTAATACATACATAAATGATTATTGTTGTTCATAGTTAGAGGTGTGTAGTCTGTAGTATCTCCTACGATCTACACATTACGTAGTTAATCAAATCATTATCCTAGTTATGCAATTAAGCTATACATTTTATTGTGTAAATTATGAATAAAAATTTTAGTTAGTCATATGTTGGTGTGAAGCAAGCAAAGTTTAAAGCCTCTTGTTCTCTTCCTTCCGTGCTCAATATTTTGTATAAGGGCATCATATAAGTTCTCCGTTTGATTTTATTTATTAAAGGACTGGATACCCATGTGCGTTAGTAAAACGATTAACAACTAATTTCTATGGAAAGGTGATTGTGTTCACTTGTACAACATTCATCAAAGCAATGACAAAATATGGATTTTACTTTGCACTTTGCTGGTTATTTAATTATATTTCCACGATAAAAAAATTCATGTGAAATTCACATTTAGCGATCTGATTCTCAGCTTTAAGTATCCCTTGAAGAGAGAAAGACACAGTGTTATCTTTAATACAGTACTGAATAGGCACAAAGAAGTCGTGGCATAAAAAGTTGTTTCAATGAGGGCAAAATTTTGTCCGTTTGGCCACATAAAAATGCATAAAATAGGTGACCCACAAT